>PVJX010000234.1:0-28884 GCA_004027295.1 Dolichotis patagonum | reverse complement strand
AAAAACAAAGTAATACATTGTATAATGAAAATTACACTTTAAGCACAAGACACAAATAAATCATTAGTTATAAACCTGTACTACTTGTTTCCAAGATATCAATTGTTAAAGTTTTCTGGCACAATGGGGAAGCAGAAAGAAAGAGAATGTGAAAGTGGCCTTTTTATTTGAGGATGCAGAGAGGAGCCCACAACCCACGGGGGTTTGGCTTTCTCCTCAGACTGGACACAGAGGGGCAGAGGGTTATATGAGGGTTTTATGACCTCTGATGGGAAGTGGCACATGGCGCGGGCACTGATGATGTGTGAGGAGCTGATTAGAATTTCCTTTGCACGCAAATGATAAAGAAAGCAACAATTTGGGCCAATGAGGAAGAAAGGAGTGGCAACCTTTGATCAATGAGATGCAGAATGTGGATGGTAAATAAAGCCTCCCAGATGGAATTTTCTCCATATGGCAAGCTTCACACGGTCTATGCAGTGATATCCTGTGTGTCTGATCTAAAGCCTGCGATTTCTGATGGACTTGTAAATAATTCTATATAAAGCACCATCAGCATTTTGTTTCTCTCACTTCATGCTTAACTTTTGCCACCTCAGATTACATCTTCCCTTCAATAAAGTATCAGCTTATGAGCTTTTTGGGGAAGCCCATTTTCCAGGGAACTAAGCTGAAACAAAAAACGTTTAAAAGTAGCTATTATTATCTTCACAGTGTGCAAATAATCATTACAAGATATTCTGAAGTAATTCAGCAGGCATTTGAAGTCTAGGAAACTGACCAGCCTTCTGTAATTGGGTCACTCTTACCGTGAATCTTTTTTGGAATTACTCTAAGACACAGGTTAGAGGTTAAAATTTAAAATGTTCTTTCTAATTACTAAAGTAATACGTGAACATTATGGAAAATGTGGAAAGTAAAGAATGTTATTAAATTATCCATTATCTCATTAAGTTCAATTACTTCTTTTTCATATTTCCATTTATACTTATAACATGATATTGAAATTAAGTTATACTATTTGAAAAATTTTCACTGGTGGCTTGCAATCATGTTCTGTGAGGTTGAATTAATGTTATGTATTAGTACTTTTATGTTAAGTGTGTAAATACATTTTTAAATAATTCAACCAGATATAACAAAGTTGCACCTCACATTCCAACTTCTAAAATCATCATCATTTTACTGTATTTGCTTTGAGTATTTACTTAGATAGATAGATAGATAGATAGATAGATAGATAGATTATTTTTTTAAGACAGGGTCTTGCCTTGTAGTTCACTCTGACCTCAAACTTGCTGTAACTCTCCTGTCTCAGCCTCTTAAACACTGGGATTATAGGTGTGTGCCACCACACTTGGTGATATATTTATCTTTTTATCTCACAGATTTGAAATCCTCTTGATCTTCTAATTCTATTTCTTTCCCTTATATTTTAGCGGTAACCACTGACTTCTCTCACTGCTGGTGGATACCTTCTCCCCTGAGACCTGAACTCCATTTACAGCTGTTTGGGTCTTAGGCCTTCCTTCAGCCCTACACCTACTCACCACTTTGTCCTCCTGTACCTTTTAGGGTTCACAGAGATGTTTTCCTCGTTTTTGAGTTCAACCAGTGTTCTTGATTTTATTTTACCTGTTGCTGTTGTGTTTTTAGAATCATGGGAGATGTGTCCAAATTTAAACTTACAGAGATGTTTTAATTAAAAGCCTCTCCATGTTACCTTTTCCTAAAAATACTATTCCATGTAGCAGGTGTTATTAGAGCATATTCTGAGAATGAAACTAAATCCTGTATTATTCTAGTTATTTAAAAATGAGATATTTTAGGCCATATGAAAAATTCTAGTGGCATAGGGTTCACTTAAATTACAATTTCTAAATGCTTAGCTAGTTGACATTTCTAAATGTCTCTTTTGCATAGCATAACTCTTAGTAAAACCTTGGTTTTTTACAAAAGGCTTGAAAAATTCCTTTGCATATTGCCCCCTTTGTCTTTTTTGTCATAAATCACTGATGCACAGAGATCTGCATTTGGAATAGTGCAAATATGGTGCTGGGTCTGTTTTGTTTTTTATGCCACACACTCACAATGCTTCTGTTTACCTTGGTCCAGTCCCTCCTGCCTATTGGTAGGAATGATTAAATTACCTCTGTGTGAATGCAGGAGTGGGTGCTGTGTGCTCCCTGTCAACTGGACCCACCCAACACAGACAACCTTATATAAAAGGACTGGTGAGGTTTTTATCAGACCTTTCAACCCCAGCAGTTCCATATAGTCCACTGCAATGAACTGAAATTAAGACACTTTATGCAACATTTACTGAACATAGAGAAACTATCTCATCAAGTAATAAATCTATTAATCGTGAATTTATAAACAAAGTATCCCATCCTTATAAACAACAAAAGAGAACAGAATAATAAATGGAACATTGAAAGAAGCAATAAACAGTTTTAAAATTACAGTATTTGCTCTATTATGACAAAAGATTAATATAACTAATAAGCAAATCTTTTAAAAAGTACTTCTCAAGCAATTCTGCCTCAACCTCCCAAGTTACATGGAATTATAGTTAGGTGCCACTATAGTGACTTAATAAATCATTCTTAATAAATGTTATGTTGCAAATGTAGCTCAGTGCTCCCTGGGTTCAATCCCCAAGTTAAAAATAAAAAACAACAACAAAAAAATAAAACTCTTGAAGAAAAAAGTTGGTAAGATTATGTGCAGGTAACTCAGAGATACATAAAAACAAGTAGTCTGTAAACATGGAAAACTAAACTATTTTTAATATGCAGAGCTGCAAATTAGAGTGTTAGAGAGTCACCATTTCATTTTTCTGCCTTAATGGACCAAGGTTACAGGGTGACTCAATCAGTAGCAGTGAGTGTATATAACAAGAAACATTCCATGTGTGCTGAGATTATCTACCAGTTGGGTGAGACTACCAACCTGCAATGTGTTAGAAGATGTTAGAATTTTAATACTCATTTTTGATGAATATTTATTTTACCTGAAAATTTATTGCAAGGAATAAAAAAGACAAAATATTACATCCATTTTTATCTTTATTATAAGGTCAAATACTAAACAAAAATAAACTCAAGAAGAACTGAAGATGGAAATGTTAAGTAATAAAAGTATACATGTATGTATACTTTTTCTGTAGAAAAGATGTATAAGGATGTTTATCAAGGCACTATTGACAATGGAGAAAATTACAAGCAACCTAAATGTCTATTTTAGGGGACTGATTAAATAAATTATAGTATAGCTATACACTGAAACCCTGTTACAGGGAAAAAAAGTAGATAATTTTTCTTTACTTAGGTTAGCCATGCCTGTGAGATATTATTATGTATGAAGAATACCTTATCGAATGTTATTTAAAATGCAACCCTTTTTGTGTAAGAAATAAATATACACACATATATGTAATTTATATTGTGTGCATTTTAAAAACCTAAAGCATACAAAATACATTGTCAAGTGTGATGTGCCCTTGGGATTACAAAATAATGTTGATTATTTATTGCCTGGGTAAATAATAAATATATTTCTATTTTTAAAAAATATAAAAAGAATTTATCAGTTCTTCACATTTACCCTGCACTCTCACCATGCATTTGCTTTCACTATTCCTGCACCAGGAAAGATGTTTTGAAGCCATTATACGTAGTCATCTGTGATGGAATCCTTGATCGTATTATACCTCAGCTACTGATTGCTCTACATGGTCTTTCTCCTTTCCATGTAATCCCATTGTCTCTCCAGTTCTACAGGAAGTCCTTTGAGAGCGAGTTCTCCATGTCATCACCTCTTTGCTCAGCTCACAGGCTTGAATCACAGAATGTATCTTCCCTGAAGTTAGGGGGCTTGTTCCCACTTCAGAAAAGAATTGACTGAGCCCTGAACAAGTTGACTGACCTGCTCTAGATCACACTGGGTGTTGACTAAACAGTTAGTGACTAACGCTCAAAAGGACACAGTTAAAAATTTTGAAAAGCATGAAAAAAGGGAGTAAAGGATGCAGTTGGATGGCACCAAATTATTTCTTCTTTGGAATTCAAGGATTTCACTGGACTAGAGAAAATGGGAAAAAATTCTTCATGTCTTCTCAGCTCCTGGTCCACCACCGCCAACAGATGCTGGTCTAGTGTTCACTCAGTAAACAAATATGTTGAGTCTGAATATTTCTGTCTGGAATCTGTTGTCATTTTAACGTCTGTAACACGTGAGAGGTTTTAATCTCCAGAAGCGAACAGTGTGAATCCTATTAACAGCACTAACCACATTTAAGCAAGTGGCTCTCCTTGCTCCACTTGGAACATGACACCCTTTTATGTAATTTAGCATCTGATGAGAAACAATTGTGGGAAACAAACTAGTCCTTTCTCAGGGACAGGTCCTTATGAAAGATGTAAAAACAAATGCACGATCACCCCAGAGAGGAGGATGTGAGCTTGTTTCTAGAAAAGAAGCTTCACATGTGATCTGACCTGCATAGGAAAAGACAAATAAATTGCAGCAGACAAATAGAGAAAAAATATTAATGATGGTTAAATTTAATCACAACAGCAAAGTGTGACAGACACAAGTGACCATCTCAAGTCATTATTCTCTGCAACCTATTGGTCACACGTGTTCCAGTTCCTGAGCAGTGTAGTAAAAATGCATACTTAAAAAGTAGCTAAAATGTATCGAGTATTTACCTACACCAAGCACTACCTGTGCAGGTCTTTATTCAGATAGCTGGCTCTATCTGAATTTCAGCTCCCTTTCTTACACTTCATTTTCTTTTCCATGCTGTATTTTCTTCTTTCTTTTCAGCTTCTAGCTCCAAACATGCCATAAATTATATTTATTTATGTTATTTATTTACTGTGTTGCTCACTTGAGTGTAGGTAATTTGGTCTAATTTTCTCCCTTTCTCCTGTAACTTTAGCATTCAGTGCAGAGCTCAGCTAACATTTGAATGAGCCAAAATGTTTTCATGTATTATTTTCTTGACCCATCACAAGAATTCTTTGAGGTGGGTACTATGTCTTCCCACTTAAAATTGAAGAAAAATATGGTTTAGGCAAGTCACTTGACTAGAATCATGAAGATTAAGTGTCAGAGAATCAGGATTAGAACTCCATTCTCTCCAAGTCTAGAAAATGTTCTTACCTCTCAGGAAGTTATCAAGTAGGGGAACAAAAGCAAATATCAGGATTAAAATGTAGATCAAGGGCCAGGGATTTAGCTCAGAGGCTCAAGCGCTTACCTAATAAGTGTGATGTCTTATCACACTTATTGGTTCAATCCCCAGTACCAAATAAATAAATAAATAAATAAATAAAATGTAGATTATTTTGTCGACAGATGATTTAGCTCAATGACATAAGCACCTGCCTAGCAAGCATGAGGTCCTGAGTTCAATCCCCAGTACCAAATAAATAAATAAATAAATAACTGAAATGATTGAACTGTGTTGGGAGTCACGTAGAGAGGTTAGTGCAACACACTCTGTTACTAGTGTGTAAGTAGTCACATCTACCAGTACTCTCAAAGATACCTCTTTTGAGAAAAAAGCTTAATCATCTTCTAGCCACAGAGTCCTTTCCAGCAAGGATTGGTGAAAAAGAAGGTGAATGGTAATACAGAGAGAGCAGGTGATACTGCGCCAGACTTTTTATTTATTAAAGTAGCGCTTACCAACCTGCTGCCCTGGTAAGTGACTGTGGTCTGGCAAGCTGTGGCCACCCCAGGGTGGAGAAACAAGGAGCCACAGCGTGTCCTGAGATCTGCGCCATGTTGGAACTTAGGGTGCTGAGCCAACCAATATCCAGTCTGCTGCCTACCGGGATGCGGGCTTAGAATCAAACATACCATATCTACCCCCCCACCCCACTAACAATTGGGATCCAGGGATCTGGGTATCTCTTGGGAGGTGACCATATGTGGTACAGCAAGTGGGGGAGTTTCCTTGTACTATCTCTGAAGGCAGATATTTTTATCACCGTTTTGCTTTGTCCTGATTATTCAATATTCTGTTTTGATGTGTTCTATAATGTTGTGTATTTCTTTTAATTTTGCTGTACCTAATAGAAGAACAACTATTGTGAAGATAATGAGATATACAATGGTGCCTATTATTGTTGTCCTGGTGACCTGCTGTGATGTTCTATGCCAATTTCACTAGACTGCCTCAATTGGCTTTATTCCATCTTGTTTTGTGTTATATTACTGCCTCCAAGTTAATGCAAATTAAATAAAAATAAAACAATAGAACATGAGAAAACCAGGTAACAAAATACCTCCCAAAACTCCCAACTCCATCAAAGCTCATCCATGTGACATGGATGCTGAGAAACTCAAAAACAAAACAACAGAATTATATAAGCTGATTAAAAGGAAATAACAACAACAAAACAGATCAATAAGGTACTGAGCAAGCTGAAATGTGATATAGCTAAACAGATAATGTACTTAAGAGGCAAAAGGAGGAAGAGAAAGTGTGCTAAAGGATATAACTGCATGTATGTTTGAGTGTGTGGGATCGATAACCGTGTTACCAGGTTTTTGTTGGATCATTGAACAGAACTGTTTGCAGCCTCACTGTTTGTTTACTTTGTACGCCTTAATTTTGTAACATGAACAACTATTTCTAAGAATTACAATATGTAATTTATCACGTAGTGATTTCTTAATGTTTTTTTTGAAATTCTGTATTGTTTCTACCCTTTTTTCTGTTTTGCTTTTTTTCTCTTTAAATAAAATTTTTTTAAAAAGTAGTTTTATTTATTAAATGATGTATTAAATATATTTAATTATTAATTAAAGTTTTATTAGCATATGTTTGCAATACATCATAGCTCCATTTGTGTTTGGAAATTGCTACAGGTATATAGCATAGCTTGGTCATTTTCCAATCCCTTTCCCTTCCTAACATCCTTCCTTTTCCTCCTCCTCTTGATCTCCTTCCCTCCTTCACAACAAGTCTGCCTTTTTACTTCCTGCTGCCTCTCCTTTATTTTCTCCTATAATTTATGTTTTCAGTTAAGAGAAACTGAGTATCATGCCATATTTCATGTTCTGTTCTTAACTTCCCTCACTTAACATAGTGGTCTTAAATTCCATCCATTTTCCTGCAATTGACATGATTTCATTCTTCTTTATCGTTGAATGTTAGCCATAGATAGATAGATAGATAGATGATAGATAGATATTTTATCTCCATTTGTCTATTGCTGGGCATCTATTATGTTTCCAGAGTTTAGTTATTATGAGTTGCACTGCTGTACATGTAAGTATGCATACCTCACTATAGTATGATATCTTTGATTCTTTCAAGAATAGAACCAGGAGTATAGTTTACTTTTAATTTCATCATGCAGTCCTGACTACAACCCTACAAAACATGTGTGATCTTCTAAGGTATGTTTCTCTCATCCTGTCTACTCCAAACCCTCTCAGGGAGATTATTTAGAAATTATCAGCAGTATTGCAGGTTTTGGAGAATGACTTACTTTCCTCTTTACACTGTGAATTTCTCAAAACTACTATATCTTGTCCCTTATGGAATCTTCAGGCTCCAGTATTTTGCCTGTTCCCTAGCATTTAATAAATTTTTAAAAAGAAACTAAATAGATCGCATATTTTACATTCTCCAATTTGAAAAACTTGAGGGTTTTCAAATGTGCTGGTTTTTTTTGTTTGTTTGTTTGTTTTTTCTTTTTTTTTTTTTTGGTGCTGGAGATTGAACTCACGACCTTGCACTTGCCAGGTAGGCATTTATGCTGCTGAGCCAAACCTCTGCCCCAAGGGTTTTCAAATGTGAAAAAATAAGGTCACATACATGGAAGAATTAGAAAATCACACAAGATATTATGAGAAGGCAAAGAATCCAAAGAACAGGAGGAATATTTTGATCTGAGGTGAGCTCTTTGTTCATTAACTGAATATGTTCTAAACACACTATCTCGTGAACTGTCTTGAGTATGGAGAGTGAAGACCTAATCCTTGACCTTACAGCATGTATAATGTTTCTAATGGAAGATCAGAGACTGGTAAGGGATATTTTGGAGCACATACTCTACCCACCGAACCTTACCTAAGCTTTGTTTTGCTGATAGCCCCTTTGTCAAGCCATATGACCAGAGCAGGGTAGACCAATGATTGGTAACTGACTAGTTTGATTATGAAAAATTGGAACCAGGATACTCAGAGAATGAAACTGGTGCCATTGTATACCAAAGTCCTAGCTAAGGCCATGTGAAAAAATCCAGAGGTTAGTAGAAAAAGGAGGAAAAAGCAGGCAGGTCTCAGACCAGACATGCATATCTGAGACATGGGACCTGAGGTGGAGATTCTCATGGTGGGGTAGATCAAAAAAAGCTGAGGAAAGAGGTGGTTTCTGCTGAATCTCCCATCAGAGTTCTCCTGCAGAATGTCTGGGATATGAATGACACCAAAGAGACAATCTGAACAGAATTCATTATACCAAGCATAGTGAAAAATAATCTCACAAGCTAAAGGAGCAGAACAGAAGGAAGAAAACAAGAATCAACAAATAGCCCATTCTGCATTTATGAGTAGATCGTAGAACTGATTTAGACTAAAGTACGCATGCACTAACCATTTGATGAATATGAAGCCAAACTAGATTTTAGGATTTTAAGGAAAATTTACTTTTTGACGTGATTTTTGTTTTAATCTGACTAAATGAAAATGTATTCACTTATAGATCCTAATTATTTCAAGCAATACTAATCTTGCCACTTGGTAATTACGTATTGTGTATCCTCTGGCCTGGCCAGTGTTTAAAGAGCAAAGAAAGCTCAGAACAGCTTATAAACTTCTTAGCTGGGGGAAAGGTCTTTTTATAAAAAGAGTCCCGGGGGCTGAGGGAACTCAGACCTGGAGTCAGCTTTCTGCCAAGTAGAACTCTAGGAATCTCAATCTGCCACCTTATCTCAGTGCATTTTATAGAACTTATCTCATTTAATCCTTCAACCACTATATGAGGCATTCTCCATTACTTCCATTTTGTAGATGAGTAAAGTGAGACACAGAGAAGAGAAATCACTAGTTTATAGTTATTAACTAGTAACTAACAGACCAGGGCCTTGAGTCTAGCTCCAAAGTTCATGAACCTGACCTTATAATGTTACCTCTTGAAACACAGTCCTAATAAGTCACGCTATGAGCAACCTTTAGGATTGTTTCTAAATTTCTCCATATTGCCTTTTGCATAGACGTGGTCTTGAATTCATGAAAACTGCAAGATAACAACTCCAATAGAGAAAAAAAAATAAAGTTACAGGAGACACTATTAGCCCCACTATTAATCTGAGCTCCCCAGTTTGAAGAACTGAGACTTTAAATAAGAAAGCTGAAAAAAATTCATTCAAGGATCCAACAAACCAGCAGTTCAGAGTATTTCAGAAAAGAATATTTTTGGCATCCAGCTCCAAAGAGGCGTTCAATGAATATTTGCTGACTGGGTGGAATTAGACAGATTTTCATGATTGACACTACATGGGAACTAATTGCAAAACCTATTTGAGGAACAACTTGATGAAGCAAAACAAGATTAAATGAGCTGATGTGAAAGCAGTATAATGGTATTAGAACCTTACAGTTTCTGGGGCTGGAAAGGAATCAAGGGAATAATGTAAAGTGTAAACAATGTATAGGCAAAAGCCAAATGGAATTTCTGTGACTTAATAATTTTTAAAAACTGTTTATATTGTTGGTATATTAAATGCTGTGGGAATTGTTTTGAGTCTTTGTAAGCTAGTTACTATATTTAATTCACCACATAAATTTGTGTGTTTGAAATGCAATTGCAGCATATAGCACTTATAATAATTGCATCTACTATGTGTATTATTTCAGCATTAAAATAATATTTAAGATTATATTCTTGAAAATGTTGTGACAGAATGAAATCAAATGGTTTAGCTTCCAGGGAGGGATGGGAAACAGAATGAAAAGATGGTTTAATGAATGGTAATGCTCAGCTTATATTGTTGAGAAATAACTGTGGTCTTTTCAATTGAAAAGCAGCCCTCTGAGATTTTTCTGGTGTTTGGGAAGTCAAATTGTCTTATTAAGTTGTGCAGAAATTGACAGATTCCAAACAGAATAATCATTGGCAAGTGTACAATAATCTGGAAAATATGAAAATTATAAATTATAATATTTCCCCCGAGTAAATGAAATATACAAAAAACAATTGCATAATACAATACAGTTCATGTAATCTCTGGGTAGCTATTTTATCACAGTTGCATACTTCCTTAGTTAATAATGAAGGCACAAAATTAAGTATAAAGTGAATTATAAAATTCTCTTAAAGTTCAGTTTTTATGTAAAATGTCATCAGAAAGTGTCGAGGTGCTCTAGTGACCAGTGGCATGAATCTTTTTAAATGTCTGCATAAACCTTACTGAACAGTCTGGGCTTCTTCCCCGCCCCCCCCACTATAATGCTCTTTTGTTTACGATGGGAAGTTTTCTAACCTTTTTCAGCCTATCACATATACAATAATCTTGTTCTTAATGAAATATTTCTACAACTTTAATATTACTTTAATAAGATTGTGTCTCATGTTTATCTGTAGAATATCATATAGAAATGATGGCAATGGTGATATTTATCCATTCTTTATTCAACAATATTTTAATCCTTTCTGCTTATAAAATCCTGAGCTCAGTGTTCTGAAAGGTGAAATAAGTAAAGACCAGAGTTTTCATTTTGGGAGTTTATAGACATTTAGCATCACATTCTCAAGACAACATTCACTGCAAAATAATGTCCTCAGCTTCCCAGCTGCTAAGATCAGGTCTTATTAATTTCATTGCTTATCTATTTCTCCCATTATGACAGAACATAAAGAAGAGACCATCATATCGATATGGATCTGGGACTCTGCTAAAAGTTCTCTAGGGAAATATCTGAGTGTTGCAGATATTAAAGATTTCCTTCTTTCTTCAAAGGAGAAACCTAGAATTTCCTAAATCAATATACACATATCTCAGGTTTACCAAGTAATACTTAGCATGAGCTAACTATTTTTGTCTTACCACTCTTAACTCTTACTGTTTCCCATAAGTCTTTGTGTAAGTTTTAGCTTTTTCCCCAAATGAAGTTGGAAATCTGTGTTTTCAGCAGCACATCTTTTAATTAACATGAGTCATAAAAATTTTCCAGAGATGGCATGTTGACCCAATAAAAGATTCTAGAGTTGGAGACAAAAGGGAGAAGCTGAGGCTGAAATACTGTAATAGAGGCGACATTCAAAGGACTGGCGCAATCCAAGGGGCATGTTCTTGTGACTAATCAAGTCTTAAATGCCAAGGAAGAATAAATATGCTTAGGAAAGCAATCATTCCCAAATATGTCCTCTAAAATAGTCCTACACAAACAAGAGTAACAGCAACAGTTGTAAACTCACTAGAATCAAGGAAACTTCATAATCATAGCCAGAGGGTCTTCAATCCCCACCTAATAGACGCAGAACTTGTCACTAAGGCAAGGATTTTTTTTCAACTCAAGATTATTTGAGAACAATATGATAGAATTTTATAAAAACTTGACAAAACTTGAAAAGATCCTACCATGTTGTCCCATAGATATGTCTACTTTCTACTCAAACTCTGTAATGTTTAAAATGTATTGAACTGGGAAATTACCTTTAAAGGATGCAGGTATATGAAAATGAATGCTCATTTACCTGAAATGGGAGTCTATCATACAATTTTTGTACAATGTCCAAAATTAAATGTAGGCAAATAAATAGAGGGAATAAATTTAACTGAAATGTAATAAAGAGTGTAATTCAGAAATCATCTGTCCTGTATTTTTTTAAAAATTTAGTTCACTGAACACTTACTACATGATGCTCTCCATTTTACCATAGATGATGTTATAACTTAGATTTGCAATGTCCCCCCAAATTTTCTGTGTCCAGAGGAAAGTAATGGGATCATGCGATAGGTTAATTCATTAACTCATTGATAAGTTTATAGCTGAATGGGCTGTCAGAAGGTAGAGTTTAGTTGAAAGAGGTGGTCTACAGAGGCATGACTTTCAAGAATATATCCCTAACTCAGTTTCTGTTTCTGTTTCCTGGCTCTCATGGATTTAGCAACTTTCCTCTGCCATGTCCTGCCATGCCAGTTCTGCTTTGGAGCAGGTACCACAGACTAAACCCTCTGAAACCATGAACCAAATAAGCCTCTCTTCTTTTAAGTTCCAAATGTCAGGTGTTTTGTTCTGGAGACAGGAAGATGACGTAGAGGTAGAAAATGAAAGATATTGGTTCTCAAAGACCAACACATTAAAATCAATGAATAAACAGGACAATTGACCTAAATTAAGAGAGCTGATTATGACCTCCTCCAGAGTTTGCAGGAGAAGCTAATGGTCTGAGAAAGTGATCTGGACAAGATGGACTTGTGATCAAAGGTTAGAATGAAATAGCTTGGGTGGTGCTTGCTAAGCAGTGGTGCAGGAAGAGCAGTGAATATGAACAGGGATGAGCTCCTCTGTGGAACCTTAGCAGGAACTGTAGCAGAGGGGACAGAAGCACACATACGGGAAGCACAACTGGGTAAGCACACCAATGAATTCCCCACATAACGGTCTGTAGAGATGTGTGGAAATGAAAGCCAAGCCAAAGACAGACACTGATTAACAGAAATTATTTTCAGTGTACTAGGAGGGAGATTTCATATTACTAAATGTGTTAACCTCTCCTAAAAACTTTGAAAAGGCACATGCTTGGAAATGCCTGTTAAAAAATCCCCAAGACAAGCCTGAGACCTCTGAACTCAACAGTTCCCCTGGTCTTTATTGACTATCAAAATTCCAGTTTCAAATTTTCTCAAATTAAGACCACCTATTGCAGAGTGGCTAGCTTCATTCCTGCTGCATCCTTTTTTGCTCGTTAGTGTTGGTTGAATTAGTTTTCCTATTGCTCTTTAAATCCCTGAAAACCACAAGCCACACCCACCTCCTTCTTTCTGATCTCTAACAAATGATCAGAGCTATATGCCATTGCACAGGTATCCATGAATTTTTGAGCTCATACAGAGCATCTAACTGACCATGTTGTTTTTTGAGTATTCCCAGAAGAGGTGGTTGAGTCCTTTAGCTGCCCATGACCTAATTAGCAATATAGTGCCTACACCAGCTCAGAATTACTCAGCAAGAAAACAGCCCTAACATTCATATTTCCTCAGCTCCAAGTCTTTGATGCGATTGAAACAGAGGACACAATATGGCTCATTTAATTACCCTGCCATTTTAACCAAATGCTCTTTGACTTAATTTTATCTCCATGAATATAAAGCATGGAGAGACTCTCCCATAAACATGGAGTTACCTCTGACAGCTTCTGGGAAGGAGCCCCAAGGGAAAGGAGATGGTGACTTGTAGAACACCAACAGTACTGCAGAACAACTTTGGCACCAGAAGTTTCTAAGACTTAACTACCATCTTTAAAATTTAAACCAGAGTTAGACACTAAGCAATACCAACCAGAGAAAAAGAAAAAAAAACACAAAGAATCATGATTGTATAGCTAACAAAAGACAAGTAAGAGGAAGTTGGTGCCATTTTGTCTCCTATATCCTATAAAGATATCACACTAAATAAGTCATTGTTGCATGACCACTTGAATCCATTCTTTTTCTGTGACTTACATTTTCCATATAAAAGACTCTAACTCCTTTGAATCTGAAATGTTCCATCCAGAGGTATTATAAGATTTACTTTCCTCTAAAAAGATACCGGGATTTTTTCCCTGGTCTTTCTGGACAATCTCTGACCAAGGACATGCAAATTCTGGTCGTCCTCAGTAATATCTGCATACTTTTTATTCTGTGAGTCATTCCTTATCCCTCCCCTTACCTATTTAAAACAGGCTATATTGTTAGAGCAACTCAGAGCTCTGAAAATAAAACATTAGAACAAATTCACAGATAATGATGAGTTGCTATTTTAAGAAATAACATTTTTATTAAAAAATCAAAGCACAGGTATATTCACCCTATGGTGAGGACCCACCTGCTTGTTCACAGAGGGGCCTTATCTCTGAGTTCCTGCAAGGCAGATAGGGGAATAGAGCACTGGGGGGCCTCTTTTATAATTTGAATACTTTCTTCTCCTCCCCTTTCTTTGAAATGAGAAATTACTGATCATTAACAGGAAGGGAATAATACCCCTCAAAGTTCTCCATTTAATGAGAAAAGGATGTCTCTGTTTCCTTCTGGGCTCAGTGGGTTGTACTTCAAAAATTTAACTGTATTAAGCCTGGGGAATATTTAGAAATCCAACTAGTGTCCTCCAGTCCTTAGAGAGATGTGAAACTTACGTGAATGGGTGCTAAATTTCAAAGGCCTCCAGAAATTCTGAAAACTATTCTCAGCAACCAAACCAAACTGGCTTCTAGAAATTAGGAACTCAGAAAAAAGGCAAGGTAGCTCACCCCCTTTTACCTGGCTTGCTTCATTTCCTGAAATGCCTCCCAAATTTGGCCTCTGGCAGTATTGGGCTATAGTCCTTCCCCCAGCTCCACAGTATCCCATAAATTGCTGCCACTTCTATTTGACTGTTGGATAACGACTCAAATGCCTTCTGCCTTCCAGGCCTGGGATGTAACTCAGTCTCAGCACCTGCCTGATAAGCAAAGCCCTAGCTTAGATTCCCAGTATAAAAACTGAACAAACAGAAAGGTCATCTGGTGGGAGGACAGTTCCTTGGCTTCTCTGGGTGGCCAGTGACACCACTTTCTTTGCTTCAGTTGTTTTTTGTAATCAACTTTTGCCTTGTATAAATTCTATTCAGCTTTCATCCCAGTGGAGAATGAATTTTAGAGATCCTGAAAGATGTAGTTTCATTTCTGTAGCCAGACAAACAAGCACACAATAGGTGTTCGACAAATATTTACTGATTTTCTTAGAACATTGGGGTTTCCATAATAAACTACTATCAACTGGGGAATCCAGTAAACAACAGGCATTGATTTTTCATATTTTCTTCTTCCAAGATCAAGGTACTGGAAGATTCAGTGTCTGCTGAGGACCTACTTCCTGCTGTGTGCAGTTGTCTTGCAGATGGGCTGAGAGAGCTCTCTGGGGCCTCTTTTATTAGGGTGCTAATCCTATTCATAAAAGGTCTACCCTGAAGACCTAATCAACTCCAATGGTTCCACCTTATAATACCATAGCTTTGTGGTTAGGTTTCAACACATGACTTTGAAAAGAACACAAACATTTGAACCATAGTGCTGACAATGGAATTTCTAACATGGGAGTCCCTGTATTTTTTTTTTTTTTTTTTTGTACTGAGGATTGAACTGACTGTGTGCTTGCAAAGCAGGCACTTATGCTGCTGAGCTAAATCCCCAGCCTGGAGTCCTTGTATTCTTGACCTGTTTCATATGCCGCCATTCTTCATGTGTAACATCAGTATTGTTTTGAGTATTATAGAGAAATAATTGGCAAAACACTTGCAGATCATTTAAAGTATCCCACTAATGGGTGAATGGATCCTGAGCTGAATTCACTATCTTCCAGAAGACCAAATAAGAAATTGTGTCTAAGAGCATCGCCATCCATATCCCTCGGTTATGTTAATGTGACATGAGATGGATACTAGTGAAATAACAGCGTGGTTGAAAAGTCACCAGCAAAAGACATGCTACTGAGATAGGAAAAAATTCATTTAACACAACAGAGTTGTGCCGTGCTACAGGCTCCCTTTGCAGATTAACTGTGAGTCACATTGCCCTTAGTGGGCTCAGGGTCCATTATCCCACCATGTTTTGGATCCTTGTAGCATACCATGTCAATTACATGTATCAGGATTTATCTCAAATTTGCTAGGAGCCAGAAATTGCTCTGATATTGTGAATCAGAAGAGTGAACTCGAGTGTGAACAGAAGATGGTGTGCGTGTGCATGTGTGTGTGTGCCTGTTGGACAAAATAGTTTTTTATATGTTTGGTATCACTTTTAAAAAATGAATTCCTGGGGGTTTAGCTCAGCAGTGTAAGTGCCTGCGTGGCAAATGAGAGGTCGTGAGTTCGATCCCCGGCACCAAAAATAAATAAATAAATATGAATTCCTTTTGTGACAAAAGACTTGAAGGAAAGGAATTTAGATCACATAAGAATAGTCATTTCTTGGTATCAAAGAGAGATGGTTCCCGGACCACACAGGCAGCCTAAATCTATAGATGCTTGAGACCCTTATACAGAACAATATAGCATTTTCTGTAACCTATGCACATCCTTCTGTGGAATTTAAATCTTGTCTACATTACTTACAGTTACTTACATAACTGTGTAGATAGTTGTTACCCTGTGGTGTTTAGGGAATAATGACAAGAAAGAAGTTTGTACCTTTTCAAAACAGATGCAATTCTTTAAAAACTATTTTTCATCTGTAGTTAGTTGAATCTTGGATGAGGAGGGCCAGCTATATGCATTCATGGCCCATCAGAAAGCATTTTGGTAAAAGGAACAAGTTTTAGCTTCAGCCAAAGTGGGGCTTTTTTTTCGTACCGGAGATTGAACTTATGACTGTGTGCTTGCAAGGCAGGTACTTATGCCACTGAACTAAATCCCAAGCCTGGGTCCCCAGTCTTGATACCATTACTTACTGGCTGATACTGAGAATGTGTTCTCTCTTCTGTAGAGAAAGGAGTTTAAAATTAATAACCTAGTTCTAACTTCAAAATTCTGCAGTGCAGTATCTCTCAATGTTTTGAATACCTTTATAAAGCATTTCACTTTTGCCTTCTAGGAATTATTTTATGCTATAAAGGTTAATAAGTAGTGAGTTAACTGGATTTTAACTCTGTGTTAGGTCTGTCCTAAATGTTTTTGCATATATCTTATTAGATAAAGACATAAAGGAAGGAGGAGAGACATCAGTTTAAGTATGCTGAATATTCATTATGTTACATCATTTATGACTTGGAAGACATGGACAATTTAGCTCACTGAACTGTTTAACCTGAGCAAAATCTTTGGTAGTCAATTTTTAGAAGTGTAGTCTTTAAAGCGCCAGACTCCTTTAATATTTCTGTATTTTCAAAATCACTATAACGAATATATGGTTGCCACACAAATTGTTCCCATTTTCACAAGGCTTTGTGGTCTTGGCAATCAGTTAAACAGTGGATGGTGTAAAGTAACTGCAGTGTTTCAGGGTTTTTCATGAACTGGAATATATTTGTGATCACGGATTGAAAATCATTGAATGGGCATGGGCAGGAGAAAGCATAGAGGTTTGTTTTCAATATGAAAGGAAATGAGCAGTGAAAAGTGGAGAGCAACATAAGTCTACATTTTATAAATGAATTAGTGGAAAGTACTTGGTTTTTATTGTATAGTGATTTAATGGGTGGGAGAAGGATGGGGTATCCGACTGTCTAATCTGATCTTCAGCCCTTAAAACTCAATTCTGAAACCTAAGACGGGTCTTATTACTCTGGGAGTCCATGATGGGGCTGAAAATCTACACAGTGCTGTGTAGGAAGGGATTTTAGTTTAGTGGAAAGAATGAATGATTAGAAATGGGTTTTTAAAACTTTTTATGGTTCCATGAGTAAACAGAGATAATTGGTCTTCAGAGCTTCTACTGCAATCCCTGAGTTCATTTGCAGTGTAGCTGTAATTCCAGAACTCTCTAACTGCACCCACATATTATCCTCTGCACAGATCTTTAACTTTCAGCTATTCATTAGTTCAAGAGACCTTTGCTTTTAGATGAATCACAGTTTAGTGGATGTAGCAAAAGGAATTCATTCTCCATAGCTGCGACTTCACTGGTACTTTAAAAAAAAAAAACAATAGTCTGACCTTTTGAAAATGAGACAGAAGTTCCAAAAGTTTTATTAGATATTCTCTGAAAATTTGTTACCTTGTTTTTGCTTCCTGATTTATAAAGAAGACCTTATTCTAGTAAAAATTCTGGTAGTCAGATCCTCTCATTATAAAAGGAAGACAATAAATAAATGCTTTGCAAATGATATTTGCATAGAGACACACAATAAAGTCCTCTGTAATTTCATCATGCTGGGTAAGGAAATTCCCATGACAGGAGAGTTAGAAGGTCCTTATTCCACAGGAGAATGAAAGAGGAGAAGTAACAAGCCAGAGAAAGACCCCCTACATAGAAGGAACTTTGCTATGATTTTAAGTATAGGCATAATGATCTTTGCATTATAGTGGTTTGGCAGTATAATGGAAAGGATGTTATCATCAAATGCCGTCATGCAGGCTTATAAGAAAGAGTTGGGCCAATGTTAACATTGAAGGCTGGTAAGAAGGAAATAAAAAGATTCTGTTGATCCTCTTTCTGTTACCTTAACAAAATACCCGAGATATCCAATGTGAAAGCAGAAAAGGTTTACTTTGGTTCACTGTTTTGGGGCTTTCAATCCATGGTTGATTGGTCATGCTGCCTTTGGGCTGTGGTGAGGTAGCACCTCATGGAGTGGAGCATTTGGCAAACAGTTCACCTCTGGGTTGATATGCAAAGCAGAGAGGGGTCCTCATACCCCCTTCAATGCCATGTCCTCACTGACCAGAAGGTGTCCCATTAGGCCATTCCTCTTAAAATTTCCACCACCTCCTGGTGGCAACAAGGTGGGGACTAAGTCTTTAACACATGGCCTTTTTTAGGACATTCCAGGTCCAAATTGTCAAGACAGAGACAGTAACTCAAGAACAAAATTGCTTTTTCCATGCACATTGTGATAACTAGGAACAAATGGTGTGTTCCTGTTTGTGAAAAAATCTTTATGTGTTTTCACTAAACTCTTTAACTTTCCACACCTAAAAGTTCATAGATGAGTCAGCAGAAACTAACAGGCCTCAAACAACTGGTTTTACAAGAAGGCAGAGGAAATAGCAAAAGTAATCCAAAGTCAAGGACAAACGAAGAAGGGTATACATAAGAAATTCTTCAGTGTATGGGAAAAAATATTATAATTCTATTTATATCAAAAATACATGGATAATATTGAATGTAAAAACTTGCAGGGATGAGCTGGAGTTCTAGTTGCTCCTTTCCCTCCACTGCTTATGCCCTGAACACTAGGATATGATTCAGCCTCTGTGCCTAGGTAAGTGCTTGGAATGAATTCTTTCTTCCTAAACAGTAGGCTTAACATTACTGAGAAAAGATGAAAACCACTGTGAAGATCTTTTCTATCAAACACTGTTTGCTGCTTATTTTTAGCAAAGTATTAGAAAGATTGTAAATGGAAAGATGTGTCATATGAGTCTTTTTCTTTTGCAGAAGTCAAGCGCTCCAAATGCTTGCCCTTTCCCTTTTATGCTGGCAAGGAGCCGTGGGAGTGTGCTACCTCACAGTAATAAAGGCACTTCATCTCTTTGGTAAATGTAATGTAACCGTGGAAAAAAGTAACACCTTTTTGAAAGAATCTCATTCTTTGGAAAGAAAAATTTTGAAAATGGATCTTGAGGGAATGTTCCTGTTGCTAGGTGACTTTTTTTAAAAATAACATGGTTTGATGAATTACGTATGGGAATTTTAATATTTTCATATTTAAAAATTTGGAAACACATTTCTAGCTATTTGAAAGCGTTAAATGAGAAAGGTTTTTAAAGAGGTTTTTGAACCCATTTGTTAAGAACATAAAAACACAGTACTTTCTGATAAGTAAATAAATTGGTTGACATCTGGGAAGAGAGAAAGTTTTAAGCTTAATTTCAACAAGCATTTACTGTTTAAAAGGACTAAACCCCAAGGTTTCTGTCCCAATCAAAGATTTCCTCCAACTGGGTTATGGCAGCCCCTAAATCAACACTGGAAAGGAAATGGGCTGAATTTAAATGAAGATGTATAAATTGTTGAAATACAAAATATTTTTAAAAATTTTCAAAAATAATGATAAATATCCATTCATATTATTTTTCCTAAAATATTAGTAATTGTTGCTCTTTGTAAAAACACAATTTTGTGCCTTTAACAAATTACCCGTTATTAACATTTTAGCTTATCACATTCAAATTTCTGTGTATATTTTAGGTGTAGGATATTTGCACATAACTACATATATTTGCATAGGATAATATACATATGTATGTATGTACTGCATGTGGAAACATACTTTACAAGTAAGTTATACATGCATATGTATAATTTACAAGCAAATATAGATGCTTTTTCTCTTATGATGGGATTACACTCTCATAAACCCATTGTGTATGGAAAAAATTCTAATTCAAAGTATATTAATTACTCGTGATCTAACAAATATCATAGCTTAGCCTATCCTAACTTAAACATGTTCAGAGCACTTACATTAGCCCACAATGGGGTAAATCCTCTAACACAAAGTGTATTTTATAATGAAGTCTTGAATAACTCATGTAATGTATTGAATACTTGTATCTAATCACACCTGCATTGCAGTACACCAAGAGTGTCGATTGCTTACTTTCACAGTGCTATGGCTAAGAGGTTGGGGCTCAGTGGACAGCCCAGCCTGGTGACACAAGACCATGCAGCATATTGTTAGTCTAAGAAAAGTTCAAATTTGAAACCCTTTACCCTGAATGTTGGTTTAGCATTTTTTGTTTGTTTGTTTGTTTGTTTGTTGAGCATCTTGCTATATAGTTCAGGTTCACCTTGAACTCACTCTGTAGCCCAGGCTGCCCTCAAACTTGTGGTGGTCCTCATGCCTCACCCTCTTGAGTGCTGGGATTAGAGGTGTGTGCCACCATGCCAGGGTCTGCATCACTTTAAGGTTGAGAAGTCACAAGTTGAGCCAATGTAAGTCAAGGAACATCTGCATCTAGATACCCAGAGAGTGCATGTGAAAGCCATTTTGCTTTTGTTTTTCTTTTTAAGATTAGAGATTACTGGTGTAGAGGAAAGACCGGGGTTAGGAGACATAAATTCTAGTCCGAGTTCTGTCACTGTGACACAGGTACCTTATACAGGTCAGATGACAGAGTTTAAAGTGGAGAATGGAGAGGCAAACACTGCTGAGCAGAATTCCCATGATGGTCACAGGAGATATGAATCTGCATGGTGACTGAATGTATAGAGCAAAGTAGACCGCCAATAACTTATGGTGGGTTTTGGAAGGGACATTAGGAACTTTTTAGCCTTTATTTAATTCTCTAGGTGAGGAAGCAGAGGCAAGAGGAGAGCATGGAGTAACTTTATGTGTTAGACTGAATTGTTGAGAGGCCACTGCTGGACTTCAACTGAGAGTTCTTTACAGACCTCCTATTACTTGGTTTCCTAATTCTTTTTTTTTTTTTTTTTTTTTTTACCAGGGATCGAACTCATGACCTCAAGTTTGCCAGACAGGCACTTATGCACTTATGCTAAATCCCCAGCCCCAGTTTCCTGACTCCTGATGATTCATTCTTTAAAGCATTATCTCCTCAGGATTTCTCTTACTGTCTAGTATACTGCAGAGAACCATGAGATGTGTATGCAAAATGCAAGCCTCTTCTGTCTCAATGCTTTTAATACTAAAATACCAATAAGTTGACACTTTCTTCCTCTTTATTTCTTCTTTTCTCTGAGTTTCAGTCTCTATGTCAAGAGAATTCTGTAGAGACCAAAAGACTAAAGCATGGGGCCTCAAGAATTCTCCCCAGCTCCAGCTCAGAAACTAGGAAGAAAAACAGATGTTCAGAAATTGGCAAAAGGAAAGGAAAGTTGCTCCAAATTAATGAACTTTTTAGAAGTCTTTTGTCTTCTGAAAATCTGATGAAATAGATGAATCACACTCCTAGAAAATGTATACAGGAATGTGCATACATTTCACATAGCATTTCAGGGAATCATGCAATCCTTGGATTACCCAGAGGAGGAAATTCTGTTAGGAAATTCTTACCCTAGCATTGCCCACCTGTACCTGTTTCTTCCTTTTAGTTGGCTTACTGGAGTCAGTGATAAAGTCAAATGTATTCGAAACAGGTTTTTTTTTTTTTTTTTTCTTTTTGAGACAGGGTCTCACAATGCAGTGAGACTGGAATTGGGCTCACTTTGTAGCCCAGACTGGTCTCAAACTTGCAATGATCCTCCTGCCTCAGCCTCCTGAGTTCTGGAATTACAGGAGTGCACCACCATGCATGGTTTGAAGCATGTTCTTATTTTCTATTTTGATCCATAACACAAACCAGCATCTGAGCAATAGTTTCCAAATGTATTTGGTACTCACACAAATATTTTAATACTTCATTTCTTCCTTTTCAAATCTTGCTCATTACTCTTTAAAATATTTCCTTCTTGAGATCTGAAGGTTTGATTTCTTCTGTAAATTTGGTACAGTTGAAGCAAGCAACACTACTTCAGCATGCACTTGCTCTGGAAGAAAATGCGGCATTTAATATATTTTATACCTAAAGGAAGAGATTCAAAGTGTGGTTATAGCCTGCAGTATACCACACACTCTACTGGAGCTTTCACTGAATTACATCTTTTTTAAAAAAATTTTATTTAAAGAGAAAAAAAAAGCAAAACAGAAAAAGGGTAGAAATAATACAGAATTTTTAAAAAATCAGTAAGAAATCACTAGTTGATAAACAACTGATAAACATATTGCCCTCTTAGAAATAGTTGTTCAAGTTACAAAATTAAAGCATACAAAGTGGACATTTAAACAGTGAGACTGAAAACAGCTCTGTTCAACAATCCAACAAAAACTTAGTAATATGGTTATCAATCCTGCACACCTAAACATACATGCACTTATATCCTTTAGAGCACTTTCTTGTCCTCTCTTTTTTACAATAGATATTTCACATTTTGGGTTTTATTACTCCTACAGTTCTTATTACTTTTTACACGAGAGACACAATGTGATATTTATAAATATGATTCTTATTTATTTCACTTATGAGGATATCCTCAAGTTGTCCTCATTTGTCTATGAAGGCCTCAAGATCATCCCTTTTTATAGCTGAGTAATATTCAATTGTATAAAAAGACTACATCTTTTTCATCCACTCTGCGGTTGATGGGCATTTTGGTTGTTTCCAAGATTTAGCTATTACAAATTGTGCTGCTATGAACATGGGTGCACATGTATTACTGTGATATGACCTTTTTAGTTTTTCTGGGAAAATATCCAGGAGGGCAATAAGCTGGGTTGAATGGAGCTTCCAATCCTAGTCTTTTGAGAATTCTCCATACTGATTTCCACAGTGGCTGCACCAGTCTACACTCTCAGCAACAGTGAAGCAGTGTTCCTTTTTCCCAGCAGCCTCTCTAACATTTGTTATCAGTTGATTTCTTGATGGCAGCTTGAATTACATCTTTTAAAGTTACTATAGGATTCAATGTTACTGTTTTTATTTTAGAGATGAAGAAATTAAAGCCCAGGGACTGTAGATATTTAGAAAATGAACTCCTAGATTACAATCCTGCCCTCCCTTGCCAATGTGCTACTGACGTAAAACACATTACTATCTGCCTGAGTTTCTCCATCTGTAAATTGTGCAAAGCTGTCTGTCGCCAGCTCTTGTATGTTTACCCAGATGAGTGATTAGAGAAGGAGGGGATTTGACTATGACAATACCATCTGTCACCATGTTACAGATCTAAATTTTTCTTATTAGTCAGCAAAGTTTTTCTCCAGCCTGCTAACCTCTGACTGAAGATTTAGGTGTCATGAACTCTGTAGTAGTGAATGTTTGTCGTCCCAAGAGAGCATAACTCAAAAAGATCTCACAGTCCTTCTAGCTTCAAGTTCAAAGAAAGAGAAATATGAAGAACTCATCAAGGGGAGGGTCTGCCAGTTTATTTGGAAACTTCAAATGGCTGTGTCAGACAACAGCATGAAATTCTCAAAATTTTCTGTCATTGGCTGACAAAAATGAGTGAAAACATGATGATTGGAGCAAGAAATGAGTCTTTTTTCCAAATGTATTCTTGCCAGAACCTATTAGTCATTTTTCATTATTAATTTTAAAAAGGAATATTCACGTTTATGAATTTGTTTTTCTGCTTATGGCAAGTTTGAACCCTGAGAATAGAAACTGTAAGTTATGTAAATTTTCAAGACTCCGCCACATGAGGAGGATAATACGTTTATTGAAATGATGTTGTTTGAAGATACAGAAGAACACAAATTCTCTTAAAGGAAATTTTTTATTATAAGAAATAAAAATAAAAATAATGGTACAAAATTTCAAACTAACATTGTAGGACAGTCACAGTAGTTAGTACAGTGTGTATTGTTATCTTCAAATTAGTTTCTCGTATTACAATATATAGGCATGAAAAATTGATCAAACAGTATAGGCACAAACCTTTCTTTTCAATGAACTAATAGCAATTAGTAGCATAATTATCTTAACTACTATACATATATTTTCCCTTTTCCCTTCCTTCTTTTCTCCTTTCCTCCATCCCAGTTTCTCTTTACTTTTGAACAGTTTCTTCCCATTTCACAATATCTGTTGCACATTTTGGTTCTTAGTTATGCTTTCAACTTCTTACACTAGGGAGACAATACAATGTTCACAAATGTGAGTCTTATTTATTTCACTTATGAGTATGATCACAAATTGCATCCATTTCCTTACAAATGTCTCAGTTTTATACTTCCTTATAGCTGAGTATAAATGAATGGTATAAATGAATCACATCTTTTTTTACCCATTCCTCAGTTGATGAGTATCTGGGTTGTTTTCAAGATTTCGCTATTACGAATTGTGCTACCATAAACATGGGTGTACATGTATCACAGTGGTATGATGTTTTTAATTCTTCTGGGAAAATACCCAGAAGGGAATAGGTAGGTCAAATGGGACCCCTAATACTAGCTTTTTGAGGAAACTCCACACTGATTTGCATAGTGGTAGTACCAGTCCACACTCCCAAAAACAGTGGAGAAGACTTCCTTTTTCTGCCACAATCCTCCAACATTTCTTATTGGTTGATATTTTTATGATAGCCATTCTTACTGGGGTGAGATGGAATCTGTGTTGTTTTAATTTTCATTTCTCAAATGACCAATGATGTTGAACATTTTTTCTTATATTTATTTGATATTTATATTTCTTCATCTGAGAAGTGTGTTTTTATCTCAGCTGCCCATTTTTGGACTGGGTCTTTGAATTTGGGTGAGTCTGATTTTTTTTCAATTCTTTATATGTTCTAGATAGAAGTCCTTTGTCTGAGGGACAGTTGGCTAAAAGTTTTTCCTACTCTGTGGATTGTCTTTTCACTCTGCTGGTGATTTCTTTGGATGTGCAAAAGCTTTTTAATAAGATGAGATCCCAGTTATCGATTCCTTGAGTATTTCTCATGCTGTTTTGGTTTTGTTCATAAAGTCTCTGCCTACCTACTGTCTCTTCCAGTAGATTTAGCATTTCTGTTTTAATATTTAGATCTTTGACCCATTTTGACTTTAGCTTAATACATTGGGATAGGGATAGACATGGACCTAGTTTTGGTCTTCAGTATGTAGACAGACATTTTTTCCAGCATTATTTATTAAAGAGGCTGTCTTTCTTCCAGTGAACATATTTGGATCCTTTGGCAAAGATAAGGTGGCTGAGTGTGTTTGTAGTTGTGACTTTACCGTCTAATCTGTTTCACTGGTCTTCAGGTCTGGTTTTTTTTTTTTTTTTTTTTTTTGCTGGTACTATGATGAATTTATCACAGTAGCTTTGTAGTATAATTTCAATTTCAGGGATTGTGATGCCTCTAGACTTGCCTTTGTTGCTCAGGATTGCCTTAAAAGAAATTTTTGTCAGCACTCCTACATTAGAAGCTGATGAAAGTAATGTATACAGTGGGATCAAGTAGAATAAAATCTGACTTAGTAAATATACGTGATCAAAGTATACGGTGAATGTTTAACAAAAAATTGGGGGCGGCAGGAATTTAGCTCAGTGGCATAAGTACCTGTGTGGCAAATGCAAGGTCATGACTTCAATCCCCGACACACACAAAAAAAATGTTTTTTTACAGTAACATGCGCATTCCCATTAACCCCCTTGTAAACATTTCCCTTCATTTCAAACATATGTACCCCATCTTCCTTGTCATTTTCTGAAGCAGTTCTGAATTTCCTCTTTCATGACTGTCTTTATGAAACAAACAGTACAGTGGATTCTACTTTTGAATGCCATCCAAAGGAAAGGCTCTTAAAAAAACTATATTGTGTCCTTGTCCTAGTTAATTTTCTCTTGTTGCTGGAACAGATTACCTGACACCCAAAGTGAAGGAAGGTTTATTTAGCTCACTATTTGTGGAGGTTTCAGTCCATAGTCAGCTGGCTATAAGACAGGGTGGCACGGCACAGGGGCAACACTTCAAGGCAGCAGCCAGCAAAAGCATCCAGAGCAAAAGGATGGGAGGGAGAGGAGCAAGCCTGTTTTCCTCCCTCATAGTGTATGCTTAGGTAACCCCTAGTCCCCCAGGGCAGATGCAGCACTCACAAAATCTCTGTGCCTTCCTCTTGCACAGAATGAAAATACTTACACAGTAAGGATTCTGGCTCCCTGCTGAGTCTCTTAGTTAAACTTCTAAACTTCTCAAGTTGACACAATGTCACTGGAACTGGCAAAGTGTGCTTTCTGGCTCTTCCTCAAAGTCAAAATGACCGCAAAAGGTAAACACTTTTAGTTGATTCAGGACATCAGGACAGCCATGCAGGCACAGCTAAAGAAACTCACAAGAGAGGGCATCAAGAACTGCTCCAGAAAGTGGAAAGAGTGGAATGGGTGCATCTGGAAGGAGGGGAAATGTTTTGAGGGCGGATTAATGACAGTGTGTCTTTTCGTGTAATAAAGAATTTAGAAAAGAGTTTAATGATTCACTGCATTTTCTGACCCACACCCTATTTTTTAAATACAAACCCCTGTCAAATGGTATTGACAGAGCAATTAATGGCCTTAGAACAATGACTTTAAACTTGTACAAATACATAAATCCATGGAATTGTCCGGTTGTTGGTACCTGGAAGAAAGAATGAGGTTATCTTTCTGTGTGATTCTACAATCTTTGTTAGATGTAGTCATGGGTCATAGCAGGTGTGTGTTTGGAAAACAAGAGAATTTGAAGCCTAATTTCAGATGAAACTTCATAGACTTTCTGCTACTAAACTAGTAACAGACTTTTTATAGGTGTTTGTGTAGTGTCAACCGGAGGCCTAGATAGGTAGCAAGCATTTGACTCTATTACCTTCTCTCAGGGCACTGTTTTACGCACAGTGTGTTCCAACTGTGAAGAGAATGGATTACAGTTCCATCATGTAATTGATGAAACTGCCTAAATTTCAGCTTTGTCCAAAAGATCTTTTAAATCCTTGCTTAAACATAAAGTTACGTGAGGAAGACAGGTTATCTCAACAGGATATTACCTCACTATGGTTCAATGACTCTGTTGAGAAATTGTCAATATTACTTGTTTAAATGTCTCCATCAGACGTCATCAGTGGAGCCTCCTTTTGATAGTTACTAATTACTACTTACAAATTTGGCTAATCTATAAATTGATGCATTTCTCTATCTAAGAAGTAACATTGGTAAGTGATTTCCCTGCCACATTTAAAATCTTCCAATGGCTCCCCATATTCATAGTGAGAGACCAATAGCTTTGCTCAAAAAAGCCTTCTCAACCATTTCCCACTACATTTTGTTTTACCCCAAACACCTTCTCAGTGGCCTAAATATATTCTTATTTTCTATCTAATTTACGTAGAAGTTTATTACTGTATTTATAAACCTATATATGGTACCTGGAAGAAAGAATGAGGTTATCTTTCTGTGTGATTCTACAATCTTTGTTAGATGTAGTCACGGGTCATAGCAGGCGTGTGTTTGGATAATTTTTCAGTGTTTCTGTTTTATCCGTTAATGCCATGTTTGGAGGAGATGGTGCATGACTAAGTGTGGCACTGCTTTGTCAGTGTGACCTGAAGTCACCTTTAGCTTAGAATCCTTGCTGTCCCTTCTTGCTCTGATGGTAAAGTGCACATCCTTTGACTTATTTGCAGCACTTCACAATATAAACTGAGTCTAACTCTGACAAGTACATTTTATGTCTATCAGACTGAACTACTCATTGTGCCTGAAAACTTCTCCCATTGTCCTGAATTTGTGTACACAGATTTTTCCTCTTAGAAGACTATTGCGGAATTCATGCAACACAGTATGTCAATGTCTGCTCAATGACTGGGGAAGGAAAGACTGCTAACTTCAGGAGCTGAAACATCTCGAAGACATTTTGGACAAAACAGGACGACCAGATAAAATAATTGTTCAGCCAAACTGTCCTTGTGCCTTGCTTGCCTCCCTTGCTGCCCAAAACGAACGTCTGTACTCAGCAAAACTCTATACCTTTGCTGTTGCTCAGCAAATCTGGGCATAAGAGTCAGGTCAGGACTTCATTCTGGTGAAGACCCCTGGCCCCTCAACAAAGACCTTCTCTGTCTCTGTGTACTCATTTGTCTCTCTAACAGGTTTGCAGGCCTGAACCCAGATTATATATATTTTTTAAAGTACTGCCCCTATCTGCTATTTCTAAGTGTCTTTCTTGATAGTTCTCTCATTCCCTCACATCAGCTGTGGACACCTGACTTGCTTTGATCATTGAAAAGGGGCCATGTGGAGCAGAAGTTTTAAGTGTCATTCTTTTTAAGTGGGATTTTCTTTTTTTTTTTTTTAATTTAAAGAGAAAAACAAAATAAAACAGAATAAAGGGTAGTGACAATACAGTATTCCAAAGAAAAAAGGAAAAGTACAACAACAATAAAACCTAAGAAATTATTACTTGACAAATTACATACTGACTTCTTGGAAATAGTTGTTCAAATTACAAAGTTAAAACATGTAAAGTAGACATTCAAACAGTGAGACTGTTAACAGTTCTGCTCC
>PVJX010000233.1:307228-318231 GCA_004027295.1 Dolichotis patagonum | reverse complement strand
GTGATGGCTGCCCTGCAGAAGTCTGTGAGCTCTTCCCTTATGGGGACTGTGGCCGCTAGCTGTGTCCTTCTTATGGCCTTGTCACTGCAAGGAGGAGCAGCTGTGCCTGTCAGTTCCCACTGCAGGCTCCATCACTTCCAGGAGCCCTATATCACCAACTACACCTTCATGCTCGCTCAGGAGGTACTCCTCTTAATCTCACTTTTTTCTCATTGTCTACTTGGGATCTAAGTAGTTCTTAAAATTTTCTTTGGTGCATTCAAAGCTCTTTAGGAATCCATCATTTATGCCCACAGGTGGATAATTCTCTGCATCTCTTCAAAGATGTTTTGAGGATCTCACTTTTACTAGAATTCCTTCCATTTCTGCCTGCAGAACACATACTTTGAGGTTTTCCAGAGAAACCTCTTAGTGGCACATTAAATTACAGTATTAATTTATCCTTTATTCTTCTGTGCAATGATGTGAACTCATGCACATATAAGAATTCTGGCTTAACTTATTCTGAGGCTGCTCTGGAAAGAGGAGAAGGCACATACAGGGTTTTGTTCTCATGCTTCAATGTCCAGGCACTTAGTGTATTTCTCTTTTCCAGGCCAGCTTTGCAGACAACAATACAGACGTCCGTCTCATTGGGGAGAAACTGTTCCGAGGAGTCAATGTAAGCTGTTATTCTACTGAGCAGGGCACTGGTTATCTGTAATGGTGAGAGGGTCTTGGGGTAGCCCACAGCATGACCCCTGCTGCTTTCTTCCCCTGCAGATGAGAGATCGCTGCTATCTGATGAAGCAGGTGTTGAACTTCACTCTTGAAGAAGTGCTGTTCCCCCAATCAGACCGATTCCAGCCCTACATGGAGATGGTGGTGCCCTTCCTGGCCGACCTCAGCAGCAAGCTCAGCCTATGTGTAAGTGCTTCTTTTACGCTACATCCATCCCCTATGAAACCTCCCTGATGGGATTCTAAACTCCCATTTAGAGTCCATTCAGTCAAACCTGCCCTTCTCATCATCACAGTGCTGGGTGTATGAAAGGCCTCAGGAGCACTGTTGCTGTGATTCATTTGGAATGGCCATGTCTTTGCTTGTTTCAAACCGAGGCACATTTTGTGTTTATAGTGGTGGTGGGTGTCTGGAAGACACATGTAGACAGCCTTACTTGTGTGTGGAGAGCCAAGAACTCGTGTTGCTTATGATGAAAAATGCACTGGGGGCCATAATTAAAAATGTTTTGATGTAGGATTCATTCTATTGTAGTTGATTCTAATTTATCTAAGGGAAGCAAAAGCAGAGAAAATAAAAAAGGAATGGAGTGGGAAAGTCTACTCATGGTAGGTGGACAAAGATTACTCTGCTTTCTATGTCATGGGAAGTGTGAGAACTCAGTGTCTCTGAATGCTGAAAACTATGAAGAATTTTGGAATGGCATGGGCAGAGAAGGCAACCTTGCAATTGAGACCATTCCACATAAAATATTTTGCATTTTGCCCACATTTCTGGTTCTGAGCACACAATTTTGGCATGGTAAGATTAGTGTTTTACTTCTGCCAGAATTGACATGTTCTGTTTGATTCTTGCCATAGACTTGAACCTCAATAGGATTTCCCAGAGATGAAGAGCGTGAGGTTCTTTGTAGTGTCTGGATTTTTGTTTCCAAGATAATGTAGGTCACTGGTGGAATTTAGGTCACTGTGGGTAAAATTACTGAAAGCTTCCACTCCAGGTGAATTGATATGTTCCTCAGATGAAGATGAGGTCACTAATGCTTCCACACAACCAAAAGAGTCACTTTTTCTTTCGTTTTGTAGCATATCAGTGGTGATGACCAGCATATTCAGTGGAACGTACAACAGCTAAAGGACACAGTAAAAAAGGTAATATTGACAAATATTTGCAGTAACTCTGTCAGTAGAGGATTGACTTCTCTTTCCTTTTTTGTACTTTGTAATATTTTATTTGACTGTACTACTATCAGATTGGTTACTTAGCTGCATGTGTATATTGTGTGCATGCCTCTGTGAATCGATTTCCAAATTTAAAGTTATGAATTTCTAGAATCAGCAGGGAATTAGATCATCCAGTCTCATCATCCTATGTTCTGAGGAAGGCAGACTGATGGCAGAGCCAGGACTGGAATGCATGTGCCCTTGTTAGCTTTAGTATTATCAATTTTTTGAGGAATTTCAGATTCATATTAACCCATATATTGAAAAAATAGTTTCTCAAAAATGGAAATGTGAGTGGATTAAAATTCATTGGAGGTAATTTATCACGCCATTATTTAGATATTTTTAAACTCAAAAACTCAATGCAGAATAGTATTAAAGCAATTGGACTTTTGTACAAGATAAACTTGTGGAATCATGGGTACATGTGTTTCATTATCATAATACAATACCTAATAGCTATTGATTTCCATTTAAAATCTGAACAATGAATTTCTTTTCTATGGTTTTCAATAGAGTGAAAACATTAGGTATGGATTTATCAAAGCGAAGTGGAAGTCAGAATCACGAGCTCTATTTTCTTCCTCACGTTTTCCACCTTCCTTTCTACAATGTTTCCTTCTTCACTTCCTCAACAAATCCCCATGAGCACTTATGTCTGAGGGTGAGCGCGCATATCTGCCATGAATAATAACATTTTGTGGCCTAGGGGGGAGAAGAACAGCAGCCTCAGGTTCAGATTAGCAAGTATGAGTCATCCTCAGCCCAGAGGAGTCATTGTTGGCAGCGAAAGTGATGGGCCTTGCCAGCCGGGTAACCAAATACTCGGTGATAGGGAGCTCTGTCTGGATGATGGAATTCTCACTTATGCTGTAACCTCAATTAACGCTTTACTTTCTTAGTTTTGATAAGTGTTCCTGAGCATAATTTAATGAACATGGCTACTCTTCCTTTGATTGCTGTAGGCTTTGTAGTTTTTCAGTGCAAAATTCAATCCTCCTGTAGAGCTATTTCCTAGACACAGAGAGCTGAATGTTAGCATGCCAGAGATAAGACCTGCTTTGTACTTCTGGTTTTAAAAGATCTCTGATGTCAGCTTACTGTGTCATCTTTAGAACAGTGAAGTGTGAAAGAGAAAAATAAGAGTTCAGATTTGTATGGGAAAAGAAACTTTTCCTCCTTTAATCCATTAACTTTTATTTTCACAGGAGTTTCCACATGGAAAGAGCAATTTTGCTTTTTCCTGTAGCTCCCAAAAAATAACCAGCCAAAGAAAAACCAGAGTTAAGCAAGGAATGCTCTTCAGAGAAAGTTCAAGGGGAAGAGCAAGTGGTCAGAGCTGTCTGGAATTATGGGCCAGTTGTAGGAGGTACTGATTCTCTCAGTGGAGCTGAAAGCAAAGAGCAGTCTGTAGTGGCATGCATGGTAGGTGGCAAAGCAGGATAGGGTATGAAATTCTTATTTTGTCTCTAGAATTTTAGAGATATAAAATAGTATCTTTTTTCAAGTCTAAAGAAATATGGAAAGGAATCATTGAGGAAGGTAGGAAAAAAAACTATAAAATGCAGAGAATAATGATAACAGAATAGTCCGAACAAATTCCATATGCTAAATGAATTTAATAGAACACCATTTTGGACTTGATTTTGGTTTTTCTCCCATTGAGTTTGAGACCCTCATCTCTACTTGGGAAGAGGACTAAAAAAGGGAATTAGGATGTTGACCTGGCTAGTCAGTCATTTAAGAAACTAAAAGGGCATAGCTCTTATTTTTCCTACAAAAGTTAAAACTTGATTTGGGTCCTCCTCTTTGTCAAGAAATTAGCAACAGGAAAATTCCCAAATGAGGAGGAGTGTGTTTGGCTTTGATTCAAGGCTTCTGAGTTGAGTTGTTGTCAATAACATCCCACAGACAGTGGTGGATGATGTGGCCTGGCCTGCCACACTGGGAGAAATGCAGGAGTCCCTGACTCTAACACAGGTGCAATCTGTTTGGTGTGATTAGGAATGCGGCCGCTCTTTGCCTCACTTTGTTTCTACTTCCATTCAAATTTATTTCTTTTTAGTTGACCAATAATAGATAATGGACCAGTCATAATGTGATGTTTTGATCTTTGCATACATTGTAAACTAATATATCTCTCAATAACTTAAGTGACCTTAAGATACCATGACTGTTGGTGTCTTTTCAGTCCAGATAGTCCTGATTTTAAGGACTTTGGCAAATCATAATTCACAGTTTTCTAAAAGAGTATTATTAATCTTTTGTAAAAGGTTAGTACTTGGTTTCTGTCTTCAGCAATTAATTCATGCCACCTTTCACTAACTTGCTCATTTTTAGAAGACAGTGCATAAAGACTCAAATACATTTGTGTTCTTATTTTCACAGCTTGGAGAGAGTGGAGAGATCAAAGCAACTGTTGAGGTGCTTTTGCTATTTACCACCCTGAAAAATTCCTGTGTCCAATAGAGTGAAGCTGGAAAATGAAGGAACTCTAGTCGCCTGTTAAAAATAACAATAAGAATCTTAAAGAAATTTTTTTAAGTAAATGAAAATGGAAAGGCAAACTCAATATGTGGATGCATTTGACACAAAGAAAAATAATCCAAATTTGCTTTGTCTACAATACCAGGATGGAAATCATGCAATCAGAGATTTACTGATAATATTTTATGATAATTGGTATTTTATACAAAAGAAAATAATTTATTTTTAAGTAATTGTCTCATTCCACAAAACATTATTTCTCATTCCTTTAGAAAAAAATCCTAAATAACTTCATTTCCATAATCAATATTTTATAGTTATAAATTTATTTATTAAGTGTTCATTTAGTGTCATTTTATTTATATGGATTTATTTATAGACTATTATTGAAATTGCTACTTGAGTGCAAGGCTAATATTAATATTTTTGAAATATTCATGGAATGATAATGTTCATTTGAGTTCAATAAACACATGTGCATCATAATTCTTGGAGCTTTGTAATTTTTCTTCCTCCTATCATCAATGCCATCATCATCTCACAGTCATTCTCTTGACTTTATAAGCTTCATTTCAGAAGATGAGGTAGCTATCTGTGTCATACTGAGCAAGTTTTGATCTGAAATATCCCCAAAAGCCCAAGTGTTTTTTTAAGTCAATGTCCCAAGGCCAATGCTACTGGGATGCAGAGGAGCCATTAGGAGTTTGGGTCCAGTATCTTGGGTACTTTTAAAATATCCAACAGCAAAGCATCAAGCAGGACAGGTTTATTGTAGCCCTCAGTTTCCAGAGGTTTCAGGTCTTATTTGTCTGGTTCCAAGGCAGGGTGGCACAGCACAGATGCACTGCAGAGGAGAAATAGTTCACAGCAAGCAGAGGGCCGAAAAGCAATGGTGTGCACACCAGTCAAGTGACAAGATCAGACCTCTTTCTGTCCCTTATATTGTGTCCAGAATATACATTCTTCCTTAGGGCAGGTAGCACTCACACCCTGTTTGGGGCTCCCATTATCTTCTTCCAGTACAATGCCAAACAAGTCAGTGGATTAATTTAGTCATTACACACCCTATATCAAGCCACCTCTGGGAAGCTTTACCTATGACTGCATGAAGCTTTGGAGGGAAAACTAGACACGAGCTAAAATAGTGATCTTTGAGAGTGTGACCTGAAAGGCACAGTGAGATCCTAGCCTCTTCCACTTTCTCTTGCTTGTACATCCCCTGCAACAGTTGCACAGCTTTGCTTTGTCACCTCTCTATACCATCATGTACTGTGGTGCCACAGACCTAAATGCAATGGGGCCAACTGAACATGGACCAAGGCTCCAAAACATGAGTCCAAATTTGTTGGTCTTAGTTCTATGTTACTGAGATAGAAACTTGAGTTTCATGTGTCCTTATTTCAGAGATGAGAAAACCAAATCAAAGATAGGTCAAGAAGCATTTTTTAAGTGGGTTGAAGCAGGTCTGATTACAAGGCTCTCTGTTACGTTGCCTATATAGATTTATTATGTTGATTCATCATTTATTTCTGAAGGAAAAAAGCAGGACACCAATAAAAAACCTATCTGCATTGTTAGCAGGCTGTAGGAAAATACAGCAAGTAAGGTTGCTTAGGAGAAACATATGCAGCCATTGTAGTGGCAGATATACTTTATAGTTGTAGATGAAGATTGTTAGGGCAGGCAATCTTCAGTTTCCCCGTAAACAAGGCAATCAAGGAACAGGGAACCTGACTGTTTGATGGGCCTTTCCTATGAGTGTCGTTTAGTTCTGATAGGTAAGTCTCATAGCCGAAAATGGGGAACATATTATGAAACACACAAGAGGGAAAGCTGTGAATCTTTTAAATATGCACATTGGTATAGAGAAGAGACAATGGAAGTGAAGATAAATTTTGGTCTTGTTCTATCTAGAAGAATGTAGAAATGATATCTGCATTGAAAAAATATACTTCAGGGAACAAGGTTTAAAGAAATTGTGTGTGTCTTTTACTAGAAGGCCAAAGTCAGTAGTCAGATATCAGAGGTGAAGTGTCCAAAGTGTTCTTTCTCTAAAGAAGCAGGAGCCAGGAGATTTTTTTACCCCAGGTCTCTACCCAGTGGTTTCCCAGTTCTGGCAGGATCAGGTCAAGCCTGGTGGTGAGAGATGAGCACAGGAAGAGCCTGTGGGTTAACTGTGCATCACTTTGGTAACATGGAGTCAATACTTCTGGGTCTGATGCCCAAATACTGATACTTGTATTGAGTATTTCATGAGATGATACAACTAAAATTGTTTCTGCCATAAGCTATTTGAGACCTTCTCCTCTCTTCATCCAAATCAGTCCCAGAGTAATGATTTGAACAAAATTTCATATTTGTTTTTAGAAATTTTTTAAAAATGGAGTCATCATAATTGAAGTAGTATGCACCTCTAAAATGGGAAAGATTTTCTAGGAGAGTTATCAAATTTTCTAGGATTCCAGATAAATTTCAGAAACAACTGAGTGTCAGCCTTGGCCTATCCTTCTCCAACTCTGTTCATTCAGTGTGTCACAAATTTCCTCTGCTTTAACAACAAAATATTGACTGAACCTTCTCATTCTCTCAAAGGCTAAATCTTCCCTAAGTCACTATTATCTCTCTACTGAATTATCCTCATTCATCTCTAAACATCCTCCTGCTGTTTACTTTCACTCCAATAGTCCAAGTAAACTAAAAACAAAGCAAAATTAAACAAAAACATAAACAAACAAAAAAAGCAAAAACAAACAATCCCCCACCCCCCAAACCAAGGCCATTCCATTGGGCACTTTCCTGTTTCATGAGTGGTTTACTTTCACATAGAGAACAAAATCTAAAGCACTCAGGGGCCAGGGACTTAGCTTAGCAGCATAAACACCAGCAAGCAGGAGGTTGCCAGTTCAATGCCTGGTACAAAAAAAAAATCTCAAGCTTTCATCATGACCTCTGCCTTTTCCTCACCTCATTTCCTACCCTCCTCATCCCATCCTCTCTGCTTCAACCACACAGCCTCTTTGATGGTTCTGACCCACATCAGTCTTGCTTCTGCCTAGCAGGCTTTGCACCCTCTGTTCCCTATGTGCAGAGCAATCTTTCCTTGAGTGCTCTGAGGTCATTCCTTCCCTTCATTCAGATTGTTACTCAAATGCTCCTGACTTTGAAAGACCTACCTGATCACCCTATCAAATTGCCTCCTCACCTCTGCTCCACGCATTCCATCCAGTCACCACATTTGGTTTTCATTATTGTGTGTATCCTCTGTTATTTATCTGCTTTGCCCAGGCATTTAGCTTTTCATGTGTGCTAACTTTAAATCATGAGTTTTCTGTTGAACATCACACAATATCCCTCACTTCATGGAACTTATATTCTATTGTATGTGTAACAATATCACACACTGAGAAGTGCTGTGAAGAAACACAAGGACATGAGAGATTATATTAGGTAGGAGAACAGGGAAGGCTTTTGAAGGAGGAAATTGTTGAGCATAGTGAGAGCATGAGCCATATGACTGTCTGGTAATATGTTACGAGACGTACCTTGAGATGGAACAAATTTGGTGTGTTCAGGAAAGAGCAATGAGATTGAGCATGGAGCTGTAAAGAGTGGCCCAATGTGGAAATTGATGACAAGGGCAAGACTAGAGCAAGACTGGTCAGAAAACAATGAGCTCCCCTGACAAGCAAAGTGCTCCAGCACAGAAAGCACCAAGCCCCAAGGCAATCGAAATAATAGGTTGCTAGGCAAAAGGGTATCACATGGCTTTATCTTGCTATATATATTAATAAACATCCCTACAGTGATTAAGCAGTTCCTTTCTTCCCATCAGAAAATACATGGTCTGTTGACCTCAGCTTTCATCTCTTTTCTTTATTTTCCCATCGTCTCATAGTCTTCTCCCCCATCCCCCAGGAATATTAGAGCTGCAGAGGAAGGCAAAAATTGGTATCAAATGGACTGAGTAAGAAAATATGGGGCAAGGAGACGCTTCTCATTTGTGCATAAAAGGGAGGAGAACTGTGTTGGTAGTGGTCAATATTCATCCCTAGAATATACTGATAATGACCTTTTCAGTTGTTAAACTTGTGCAAAAGACAGGTCCAGTAGTGCTAAGAGAGAATCAGGCTTAAAGGACACCAGAGAAAATAGGTTTAAAAGAAGTGAAAGAAAGACAGGCTTCAGAGACTCTAAAGAGAGAAACAGGCTTAAGAGAAGCCTGAGAGAAAAGCAGGCTTAAGAGAAATGAAGGGAGAAATAGGCTTACAAGAAACAAAAGGGAAAGAAGTGTGTTGCTTTTATCAGTTATGAAACATGGGGCAGGAGAGACTCAAGAACCATAGATCTATATAGGTATATGTAGAAATGGTTGTTGCATGCTTGAGTCCTGCATTTACTTTCTTTTCATGGATTTGCGCCAGGAAGTACTTCAATGGTCATAGATTTGTTAAAATCACCACAAAGGATTTGACTGGAAGCATTATTTTAAAAGCAAGTCTCAAGCAGAAAGAGGAGAGTGGGCCCACAGCAAACCTGACAGAGTTGAGGCCCTTTGGTCTTGCTAAATTAGATAAAGAAGGAGCAATGTTTAACCTTAACCTATCCAGAAGCAGCAATTTCTGCTTACTCAGTTCAAGGAAATGTTACTCCATTATAGGCTATTTCAGCCCTTCATAACTAGAGTCATCCTTAAAGTTAATTGTTCAACAATTGGCCTTTAAGAATGCAAATAAATGGTGTAGGTTGGAGCAACCTACACCAAGCCCTGGTTGGCTTGGTAAGGGGAGCAGCCACAGTGCTGAGCTGATGCTGTGGGAGGTGTTAGAAGGGCAGAGGGACGCAAAGTAAAGCCAGCACTGCCTCTAGAGTGCTGAGGCGAGGATACCACTGGGCCAAGGCTTGCTCTCAGCATGAGGAAGGCAGGAAGCTGCTCTGGCCAGCCTGAGCCACCCCGCCTCTCTCTGCTGCCTGCCTGTGTGCTTCACGCACTGAAAGTGTGTGCAGTGGTGGAGACACCTGGGCTCAGACACCCAGGAGCCCGGGGCCTCCAGTGGCCAGAGCAAGAGCAACAACTGGAGTGCCCCAGGCCTGAAGTCAGCCAGCAGAAGCAAGGCTGTGAGCCTCTCCTTCCCTCTGCCAAGGACTGGTTCCTGCCTCATGGTGCCACAGGCAGCCCAGGACTTCTTGGGGGCCTCCCCTTCTTGGTGCTGCCTTCCATGGAGCCTGGGCTGATGCACACAATGAGTGTTAGCTACTGTGTGTGTCTTTAAAAAAAACAACTAAATGAGGGTTCAAGAAACCCTACTTGGGAAAATATTTTGAAAGCAATAAAGTAGATATTATATAGAATGAAATATTATTAGTTTAGTTTATTGGTTTATAAAAATTTGGAAGTAAGAGCAGAATTAGCAGAATTATACTTCTCTTAAAACTTACAATGTTTCAGATTTGCCCCTCGTGCACAGTGACAGCTGGTTTAACTAACCCAAATTTGTGGTACTTTTATCTTATTTCTACCACACACAGAGCCTTTGAATTAAGACAGTGACAAAGAAACGTTAAAAAGGGCTTTTTCTGAGGATTGACATCTATGATATTTCGAAACCAAATCATCTCAGAATTGAAACGATGTTTGATTATTCATAGTTTTAAAAGTTCATCAGGGTCATGAGAATATAGGAAACATTGAGTGTGTTGGGCCTCCAATTTTCCCATCAAAGACTGAAAGTTTCTGAAAAAGTACACTAAGGCACATAGAGTTTTAAATGTGGATTTTTAACTTAGTAATTTATTTTATTGAGACAGGGTCCCTATTGATAGTTCAGGTTGGCCTTGAGCTGACTATGTAGCCCAGGCTGGTTTTGAACTGATGGCGATCCTCCAGTATCAGCCTTCCTAGTGCTGGGATTACAGATGTGTACCACTAAGTGTAGCTAAATATGAACTTTAAAAGTGATGTTTCAAATAATATGGAATCTGTGCAAAATGAGTGTGAGAAACTTTAATAATCTGAAAACTGGTTAGAAGACAGGTAAAATATTCACTGACACTAATGAACTATGCCTGTGAGTCTCTGGCAGCACAAACAAGTGTGAGGTATGATTTGTTGCACCTATTTATTAGCCCAAATAGTTAATGAGAAGAGAGAGTGGGACAAACCTGTGGACTTCTAAGATGCTGGTAAAGGGCATATGTCAGAAAACCAATGCCAAATTCTGTTTGTGCCAGAGTAGTGGGAAATTTGCATAAAGGTAACTTTCTTCACCTTTTAAACTGATCTCTACCACACATTGTTAGAGTGCAAAATAGACTCATTTACACTGTGAGACATTTCCGTGGGTAGAGTTTCTCTTTTAAGGTAAGATGAGTATTACTTGGCAAGATCAGTCCTCAGGCAGAAGGGAAGAGTGGCCTTGGTTGACAAGTGTCTTTGTGGGCAGGGTGTGGTGGAGAGAGCAGGGCATGGTAGAGAGCTGCTCTGAGTTCCATCAGGGTCAGCTGAGAGCAGAACTGAGAAACAAACAAAGTTTGTGTTTGGAAACCTAAGGTTTTTTTTTTTTTTTTTTTTTTTTT
>PVJX010000233.1:57874-307128 GCA_004027295.1 Dolichotis patagonum | reverse complement strand
ACCTCAGGGAAAACATCTTGAAACACATTGCCTGTGCGTTTCCTTAATAAAATATTAAGGAATTAGGTCAAAAATTCACAGAGAAAAGCAGATAAACCAATGGAACAAAATGGAGAACTTAAAGACAGTAATACTTATATGAGAGAAGTTCCCATGTGATAAAAGACTCATCCTCTCAGACTATATTGGGACTACTGACTCACCATTTGAAGAAATGCAAAACTATAGGTCTACCTTCTGAACATATCTTAAAAATTAATTATGAAGAATAGAGCCATAGAATAAAAGGAATGCTAAATGGAATTGTACCTTTGTGACCAAGGAAAGGAGAGAGGTTTTCAAAAGTCTCCCAAAATAGAAACCAAATAAAGAAAGATAATGATTTATATGACATGCAAATAAGTTTTCTGTACAACAAATACGAAGGTAATAGACAGAACACAAATTGGAGGAAGAGTTTGTTATGCCTTGACCTAAAAGGGGAGTGATATCTAAAAACTACAGTTAATCTTTAAAAATCAACAAGGACAACAACAGAGCAAAACCCATTAGAAGGATGGTGAATCAGTGAAAATTGTCAATTTGCTAAAAAGGAGCTCCAAGTAGTTATGCTATATGAGGAAAAATGTAAGTTGAAACAATAATGAGACATCATTTTAAATCATTAAAGGCTAAGTTAAAGCCATGTAATGTTAATTGTGGAAGGGCAGAGAGAGAAAACTTAGTCCATTTACATGAGAGAGTAGATTCATAGTGTCTTTTCAGAGAGCAACCTGGTAGTACTCAGAAAAAATACATAAATTTATTCTCATAATCTATGTGTCTACTTGTGGGTAAATATTCTAAAAATATTCTCGAGGAATACCATGGAAAGCACTTGAATTAGGTTGCTTGGTGTTGTATGTTCAGGGGGCCACGATAGGAGACATTTAGGGGCCTATCAAGAAGAAAATGAATGTATAAAATGTGGTCACTGAAATGCAGAGCTAGAACCAGCAGCTACACACAGGAACCAGACCATTCACAGATCACAAGAATACAGTGCTGAGTGGAAATGTAAGAGAATAATTGTCTATAAAACCCAGTAACTTAAATGCATGAAATAATTTGTGTTTCACAAAGATTGAATGTATGTTAAAAATACCTAATGAAGATATGCATAGGAGAACCATGACCCTTGGCTGGGGTAGGGATGGTGGTGAGGGTTTGGTGGGAAGGGAAAATTAGACACACACACCCAGACACACACAGTCCTATGGAAAAATGGCCATACATATTGGGTTGAGAAGTATGAAGAATATAAATCTTGTTACTTGAGATACAAAAACCTACAAAACCTATAAAAATTTGTACTCTAAAGACTGCATTCCAGTTGTGGATTTCCAAGCATCAGGTAATGAATTAGGAAACGAATTAGGTGCTAGGAATTATTAGTGAATAGGACACCAAAAGTTTACCTCCTGGTTGGTGATTTTTAATTGGAGCAGCCAAGGAAAATGAACAGTGAAGTAGGAACAGAATTTAAACAAGATGGGCATATTGGGAAGACAACTGGATATCAGGGGTCCTTAGCTGTTTTCAGGGGTACTGAACTGAGCTGTAGGTTCAAATGGAGGAAGAATTGTACCATGGGCTAAGACATGTGCATTATTGAACTGTCTTGATCAAAGTGTAGGCTTCTTGATTATTGTGAGCTCTGGCTGTGTGGGAGGTGGCTTTGGAGGTGTTTCCTGCTGTAACATCTTGAAGGAGCAAGTGTGTTCCCATCTTGAGATGACTGCTCCTGCTTCTGGGGCGCCTCATCTCCCATCTTCAGGTAACTGCTGCCACTGGGAGGGGGGAATCCCATTTTGAGGTGATCTGTCTGCGAAGTCCTGTTTTACCTGGAAGTTTCAGGGCAATGAGTGGAGACATCCAGATGCCAGCACTTGGGGATTCTCGAAGAGAACGGTGTAAAAGCTGGCAATTGAATGGCCCTAGAAATCTAGAAGATACAGTATTTATTCTTATCTTGGTGTCTTGAGTCTTGTAGGGGAATGAGACAGGTTATGTAAACTTAAGGCCAGTTTCATTATGGGCCACTGATGTTTACAAAGAAATTCCTTATGTGCTGAATATGCCTATGTGCAGAGCTGGACAGAAACCTAGTCCCAAGATAACATAATAAAAACCGCAAACACAAAATTAAGGCAGAGATGCTAAGGCTTACCTTGCTTTTAATAACTCACTAGGCAAGCACAGGTCCAAGTGAAGAATCAGCCAGTGCTTTGCAGCAGAACCCGCCTGTGTGTGAAGATCAGCCCTGGTGCAGTCTGGGAGTGTGGTGCTGGGGTGGCGCATTATGTGGGCCAGCTGTGGAGGAGACTGAAACATTCCCGAGGAAACAGACCTGAATTTACTCAGCACACATGTCTCTGGATGTCTTCTCACAGGAGCAGCAATACTTTATAATCCTGCTTGATAGCAAATATTTTCTGAGACTGTTGCTATAACTGTAGAAATCTACAGATAGCTCCAGATATTTTCGTTTTAGTGTGATTCAGTCAAGTTCATGAAAACCTAAGCTCTTGGATCCATTAACACATTCTGATTATTGGTTGCTCCACTGGGGAATATAATAGATGAGAGACATATTGCTGCTCTTAAGGAGTGTGTTGCAATTTTCTGGCATTTTATTTTTATTTCACAGTTATTTATTCACTAATGAAGTTGTTAAGTAGGAGCAGGTCAAACCCCAGCTTTAGAAATACTGTTAAGGGAGTCCCCAGATCACCTCCATGGTCCCAAGGGTAGTTCATTATTTAAATGCACAGATCTATTTGTTCATCCAGTATGTTGCTAATGTACCTTTTCTAATTATGAACCGTTGTTGTAAGTGCTGGTGTTGCAAGGTGAAAGAGGCAGAGACTTCTCTGACAAACATGTAAGTCTATCCATGTCAAAATGTGTTTTCCCCTGGATGCCAAGTTTTGTATCCTTATCAGTTTCTCAGACAAACTAAAAAAAGCCTATTTAATTCACCAAAAAGTTGTAATCTAGGGTTAACATTATTATGAAGAGCTCTGTATAATCTGGACAAAAATTGCCACACTCTCTACCACAGATAAGCAGATAAGAAAGAGCTTCTTCATTTTTTTTGGGATGGTGAAAAACTGTAAGCAAATGTTTGAAATATTCCAAAGATGTCCAGTGATGTGTTTAAATTTGTTTAAATTTAGAAAGTTTTTATTTTACTTTTAATGAAATTAAATGTATGTATTTATGTTGTGCAATACATATATATATATATATATATATATATATATATAATATCAAGCAAATTAACACTTGCTTTACTTCACAAAGTTTTGTAAATGGGACACAATATTTATTCTTTGAGCAATTATTTACACAATATATTGTTGTTAAGTAGAGTTGATGGGTTTCTTGAATGCAATTCTTCCTTTTTTGAAATTTTGTATCCTATGACTTATGTATCCCCAATCTCCTGCCTCAATTGCTAAAAACCACCATCCTATGCAGTTTTAGTAATTTTCACATTTTTTGATTCCAAAATCTATGAGATCACTTTTATTTTCTCACTTTTCCTTTCTCCTAAGGTCTCCTTCTCAAATGATCAGTGTCCTCATACTATTCTGAATCTTTGAGGAGGGACCTCTCTCAGGTCCCTGTCATCTCTCCTATGCTCAAGATTTTACAATTGTTGGAGTCCCATCTTCCAGCTAATTAGCGCTCTTGATTTTAATTCATTATGTGGAAAAATATGCTCAAACTAATGTACTACTTTGCATGCCTTTTCCTGGTAGTGGCGACCAGCATTTTGACAGTTACACTGGTTCTTTTCTCTCAATCCTTGGGAGGGTTTCAGGTCTAGTTTTAGTATTTAACTGGGACCCAATGTATTTTTAAACATTTAAAGTCAATGTGCAATCACTGTATGCTCGCATTATTTTTTTTGGATGTCCACATAGATAATAAATGTTATTATAAGGTTGTTTGAACTAGTCTTTTGATATTTGAATGCCACTTAAAATTAGTGTAGATGATATTGTTATATTAAAAATATATATTGAGAATGGTGATTAGCTTACTCAGTATGTCTAAACTTAAGCTGACATTGGTCACACTTCCATAAATAAAATTTTATGTTCACAATTATACATTTATTATGATCACTTAGAGTCTGAATGGGAAAGAACAGTTCCTAGATTAGCCAACAGTGTCATTTTAAAAACACAAATCTAGTTTGGGATTCAGGATACATTAAAATGTGAGACAAAATTATTTAAAATGTTGGAAGGGTCTCCAAGGTATCACTTGGTGTTACTTCGAAGCAGTGGATATGACACCAGTCCTTTGTTTCTGGTCACTTCTGAACAGATAGGAATCTATAATGCTGGTAGGAAAATGAGTGTGACCAATGTGCTTACTCAGTTACCAGGGAAGATCAAAGAATAATGTAGTAAATCTGGAGGCGACTAAGACAAAGCATTTGTTTTCTTTGAAAAATATATAGGGTATAGAAAATTTCTGGGACTTACTCGCCAAAGCACTTTCTGGGTCCTAATAGTGACGTATTAGGGAAACACTCACATCTCAAGGTGGGAGAGACAGGAGGTGGTGTTTTGTGGGCTCCTGTGGTGGTTAGGTAGTTCTCAGAAGCCAGTACTGGAAATTAGATAATTGCTGATGTCATATTTTTCACAACACAAAAAGTTTGAAGCCCCAAGGGCTATAAAAGCGGCAGCGTCTAAGACCCATCACAAGCAGAATCACCGACACAGGTGAGTATTTCAGCAAACCATGCAATGCGTCCATCTGGTATGAACCTGCTGGAGTAATGTTGACTTTCTGTCTTGTTCTCTTGATACCAGGTTGTCTTTCTTAGTTGCCGATCATTCACTTCAAGTTGTCTGTGATGGCTGCCCTGCAGAAGTCTGTGAGCTCTTCCCTTATGGGGACTGTGGCCGCTAGCTGTGTCCTTCTTATGGCCTTGTCACTGCAAGGAGGAGCAGCTGTGCCTGTCAGTTCCCACTGCAGGCTCCATCACTTCCAGGAGCCCTATATCACCAACTACACCTTCATGCTCGCCCAGGAGGTACTCTTCTTAATCTTACTTTTTTCTCATTGTCTACTTGGGATCTAAGTAGTTCTTAAAATTTTCTTTGGTGCATTCAAAGCTCTTTAGGAATCCATCATTTATGCCCACAGGTGGATAATTCTCTGCATCTCTTCAAAGACTCTTTGAGGATTTCATATTTACTAGAGTTCCTTCCACTTCTGCCTGCAGAACACATACATTGAGGTTTCCCAGAGAAACCTCTTAATGGTGCATTAAATTACAGTATTGATTTATCCTTTATTCTTCTGTGCAATTATATGAACTCATGCATATATCTGAATTCTGGCTCGACTTATTCTGAGGTTGCTCTGGAAAGTGCAGAAGGCACCTATAGGGTTTTGTTTTCTTGCTTCAATGTCCAGGCACTTAGTGTATTTCTCTTTTCCAGGCCAGCTTTGCAGATAACAATACAGATGTCCGTCTCATTGGGGAGAAACTGTTCCGAGGAGTCAATGTAAGCTGTTATTCTACTGAGCAGGGCACTGGTTATCTGTAATGGTGAGAGGGTCTTGGGGTAGCCCACAGCATGACCCCTGCTGCTTTCCTTCCCTGCAGATGAGAGATCGCTGCTATCTGATGAAGCAGGTGTTGAACTTCACTCTTGAAGAAGTGCTGTTCCCCCAATCAGACCGATTCCAGCCCTACATGGAGAAGGTGGTGCCCTTCCTGGCCGACCTCAGCAGCAAGCTCAGCCTATGTGTAAGTCTTTCTTCTGGCTACATCCATCTCCTGTGAGTCCTTTCTGCGTCTTTCATTTTAGATCCCATTCAGTCAAACCTCCCCTTCTTATTGGCCCCAATGATGGGCGTAATAAGGGCCTCAGGAGCACTGTTATCATGATTGATTTGGAATCGCTGAGTCTTTGCTCATGCTGTAACCAAGGCACATTTTGTGTTTTTAGTGGTGGTGGGCGTCTGGAAGACACATGTAGACAGCCTTACTTGTTTGTGGAGAGCAAAGAACTTGGGTTGCATAGGATGAAAACATACTTGTGGCCATAATGAAAAATGTTGTGATGTAGGATTCATTCCATTTTGTTGATCTAAGGGAAGGATAATCAGAGAAAGTAGGAAAGAAGGAGGGGAGTGGGAAGGTCTACTCATGGTAGGTGGACAAAGATTACTCTGCTTTCTATGTCACTGGAAACGAGAATTCAGTGCCTCTGAATGCTGAAAACTATAAAACATTTTGGAATGGCGTGGCAGAGAAGGTGACCCGGAAATTGAGACCATTCCACATAAAATGTTTTGCATTTTGCACACATTTCTGGTTCTGAGCACACAATTTTGGCATGGTGAGATTAGTGTTTTACTTCTCCGGAATTGGCATGTTCCATTTGATTATTGCCATAGACTTGAACCTCAGTAGATTTCCCAGAGAAGAAGAGCATGAGGTTCTTTTTAGTGTATGGATTTTCATTTCCAAAATAATGTAGGTCACTGGTGGAATCTAGGTCACTGTGGGTAAAATTACTGAAAGCTTCCACTCCAGGTGAATTGTCATGTGCCTCAAATGAGGCTGAGGTTGCTAATGCTTCCACATAACCAAAAGAGTCACTTTTTCTTTCATTTTGTAGCATATCAGCGGTGATGAGCAGCATATCCAGAGGAACGTACAACAGCTGAAGGACACAGTGAAAAAGGTAATATTGATAAATATTTGCAATAAGTCTATCAGCAGGCGATTAACTTCTCTTTCTTTTTTTGTACTTTGTGATATTTTACTTGAGTGTACTACTCTCTGATTGATTAGTTAGGTGCATATGTACATATTTGTGTCTGTGCCTCTGTGAACTGATTTCCAAATTTTCAAACCATGAAACTGTAGAATCAGCAGGGAATTAGGTCATCCAGTCTCATCATCCTATGTTCTGGGAAAAGCAGGCTGGTGGCAGAGTCAGGACTGGAAAGCATGTGCCCTGTGTTAGTTTTAGTATTAATTCTTAGAGGAATTTCAGATTCATTTTGACCCATATAATCTGAAGAAGCACTTGCTCGAAAGTGGAAATGTGACTTGGTTAAAATTCTATTGAAGTGATTTATCAAACCATTACTTAGATATTCTAAAACTGAAAAAAATCAATGTAGAATAATATTTAAAAAACTGGAGTTTTGTATAAGATAAACTTGTGGAATCATGGATCCATGTGTTTCATTATCATAATACAATACTTAACAGCTATTGATTTCCATTTAAAATCTGAACAATGAATTTCTTTTCTATGGTTTTCAATAGAGTGAAAACATTAGGCATGGATTTATCAAAGAGAAGTGGAAGTCAGAATCATGAGCTCTATTTTCTTCCTCACGTTTTCCACCTTCCTTTCTACAATGTTTCCTTCTTCACTTCCTCAACAAATCCCCATGAGCACTTATGTCTGAGGGTGAGCGCGCATATCTGCCATGAATAATAACATTTTGTGGCCTATAGGGGAGAAGAACAGCAGCCTCAGGTTCAGATTAGCAAGTATGAGTCATCCTCAGCCCAGAGGAGTCATTGTTGGCAGCGAAAGTGATGGGCCTTGCCAGCCGGGTAACCAAATACTCGTGATAGGGAGCTCTGTCTGGATGATGGAATTCTCACTTATGCTGTAACCTCAATTAACGCTTTACTTTCTTAGTTTTGATAAGTGTTCCCGAGCATAATTTAATGAACATTGGCTACTCTTCCTTTGATTGCTGTAGGCTTTGTAGTTTTTCAGTGCAAAATTCAATCCTCCTGTAGAGCTATTTCCTAGACACAGAGAGCTGAATGTTAGCATGCCAGAGATAAGACCTGCTTTGTACTTCTGGTTTTAAAAGCTCTCTGATGTCAGCTTACTGTGTCATCTTTAGAACAGTGAAGTGTGAAAGAGAAAAATCTCATAAGAGATCAGATGGGTGTGTGAAAAGAAACTTTTTTCCCTGCAATCCATTAACTTTCCTTTTGACAATGGCTTGCCACATGGAAAAGTAATTTTGTTCTAGCTCCCAAAGAGTAAACAACCCAACAAACAAAAACCAGAATTAAGCAAGGAATGCTCTTCAGAGAAAGTTCAAGGGGAGGAACAAGTGGTCAGAGCTGTCTGGAATTATGAGCCCATTGTGGGAGGTACTGATTCTCTCAGTGGAGCTGAAAGCAAAGAGGAGGCTGTAGTAGCACGCATGGCAGGTGGCAGAGTAGGTGAAATCCTTATTTTGTCTTCAGAATTTTAGAGATATAAAATACTATCTTTTCACAAGTCTAAAGAAATATGGAAAGTAATTATGGAGGAAGGCAGGAAAAGAAAGTATACAATGTAGAGAATAATGATAATAGAATAGTCTGGAGCAAATTTCATAGGCTAAATGAATTTAATAGAACACTATTTTGGACTTGATTTTGGTTTTTCTCCCATTGAGTTTGAGACCCTCATCTCTACTTGGGAAGAGGACAAAAGAAGGGAATTAGGAGGTTGACCTGGCCAGTCAGTCATTTAAAAACTACAAGGGCATAGCTGTTGTTTTTCCCACAAAAGTTAAAACCTGCTTTGGGTCCTCCTCTTTGTCAAGAAATTAGCAACCCCAAATGAGGAGGGGTATGTTTGGCTTTGATTCAAGGCTTCTGAGTTGAGTTGTCAATAACAGCCCACAGACAGTGGTGGGTGAAGTGGCCTGGCCTGCCACACTGGGAGATATTCAGGAGTCCCTGACTCTAGCACAGATGCAATCTGTTTGGTGTGATTAGGAATGGGGCAGCTCTCTGCTTCATTTTGTTTCTACTTCCACTGAACTTTTATTTATTTTCATTTGACCAATAATACTTAGATAATTTACCAATCATAATGTAATGTGTTAACTTTTGCATACATGGTCAACTAATTAACATATCTATTAGTCACTTAAGTGACTTCTAAATACCATGCCTGTTGGTGTCTTCTCAGTCCAGATAGTCATGATTTTAAGGACTTTGGCAAATCATAATTCACAGTTTTCTAAATGAGTATTATTAATCTTTTGTAAACGGTTAGTACTTGGTTTCTGTCTTCAGCAATTAATTCATGCCACCTTTCACTAACTTGCTCATTTTTAGAAGACAGTGCATAAAGACTTAAACACATTTGTGTTCTTATTTCCACAGCTTGGAGAGAGTGGAGAGATCAAAGCAATTAGTGAGGTGGATTTGCTGTTTATGGCCCTGAAAAATTCCTGTGTCCAATAGAGTAAAGCTGGAAAGTGAAAGAACCCGTCTCATCTGTTAAAAATAACAATAAGAATGTCAAAGGGATTTTTTTACTAAATGAAAATGGGAAGGCAAGCTCAATTTTTGGGTGAATTTCACACAAAGAAAAAGAATCCAAGTTTGCTTAGTCCACAGTAGCAGATGGTAAACCTTGTTAGCGTAGAAATTTATCGATAACATTTTATTGTTAACTGATGTTTTATATGAAGGAAAATAATTAATTTTTTAGTAATTGTCTCTTTCCACAAAACATTATTTGTCATTCCTTTAGAAAGAATCCTAAATAACTTCATTTCCACAGTCAATATTTTGTATTTATAAATTTATTTATTATTATAAGTATGCATTTTATTTATCACATTATATTAATATGGATATATTTATAGAGTTATTATTAATATTGCTACTTAAGTATAAGGCAAAGAGTAATATTTATGCCAATAATTATGGAATTATACTGTTCATTTTAGTTCAATAAACATATGTGCATCATAGGTCTTACAGCTTTGTGACTTTTCTTCCTCTTTATCATCAATGCCATCATCATCTCACAGTCATTCTCTTGACTTTATTAGCTTGATTTCAGAAGATGAGGTAGCTATTTGTGTCATACTGAGCAAGTTTTGGTCTGCAGTGTCCCCCAAAGCTCAAGTGTTAAAGTCAATGTCTCAAGGCTAATGCTACTGGGAGACATTAGCTACTAGAGGAGCTAGTAGGGTTGAGCTTTAGTGGGAGATCCCACTATCTTGGGTACTTTTCTCATTGCTGAGACAAAATATCCAACACCTGAAAGATAAGGAGGAAAGGTTTATTGTAGCTCACAGATCCCAAAGGTTTCAGGTCATATTTGTCTGGCTCCAAGGGAGGGTGGCACAGAACAGAGACACTGCAGAGGAGAAATAGTTCACAGCAAGCAGAACGCAGAAAAACAATGGTGTGCAAACCAGTCAAGTGGCAAGACCAGACCTCTTTTTATCCCTTATATTCTACCCAGAATACACATCTTTCCCTAGGGCAGGTAGCACCCACACCCTGTTTGGGGCTCCCCATTATCCTCTTCCAGTACAATGCCAAACCAATCAGTGGACTAATTTAGTCATCACACACCCTTAATCTTAGCATCATACACCCTATATCAAGCCACCTTTGGGAAGCTTTACCTACGACTGCATGAAGCTTTGGAGGGACAACTGGACACAAGCTAAAACAGTTATCTTTAGGTGTGTGACCTAAAGCAGACAGTGAGATCCTAGCCTCTTCCACTTTCTCTTGCTTGTACATTCTCTGCAACAGATGAGCAGCTTTGCTTTGTCACTTCTCTGTAACATCATGTACTGTGGTGCCACAGACCTAAATGCAATGGGGCCAACTGAACATGGACCAAAGCTCCAAAACATGAGTCCAAATTTGCTGGTCTTAGTTCTATGCTATTGAGATAGAAACTTGAGTTTCATGTGTCCTTATTTCACAGATGAGAAAACCAAATCAAAGATAGGTCAAGAAGCATTTTCTAAGTAGGTGGAGGCAGGTCTGCTTTCAAGGCTCTTTGCTATGTTGCTTATATAGATTTATTATGTTGATTCATCATATAACTCTGAAGAAAAAAGGCAGGACATTTATAACAACCTATGTTCATTGTTAGCAAGCTGTAGAAAAATTCAGCAAGTAAAGTTGCTTAGGAGAAATATATGTAGCCATTGTAGTGGCAGATATAGTTTATAGTTGTAGATGAAGGTTATTAGGGAAGGCAATCTTCAGTTTCCCTGTAAACAAGGCAATAAAGGAACAGGAAAGCTGACTGTTTGAAGAACCTTTCCTATGAGCGTAGTTTAGTTCTGATAGGTCTCATGTCTGAAAACGGGCTGTGTCTTGTGAAAAACACAATAGGGAAAGCTGTACATCTTTTAAATATGCACATTGGTACAGATATGAGACAGTGGAGAGAAAGATAAAGTTTGGCTTAGTTCTGTCTAGAAGAATGTAGAAATGGTACCTACATTAAAAGCTGTACTTTGGGGGAGAAAGTTTAAAGAAATTGTAAGTGTCTTTTCATAGAAGATCTCAGTCTGTATCACATGTCAGAAGTAAACTGCCTAAAGTGTTTTCTCTCTAAAGAAGGTGGAGCCAGGAATTTATTCCAAAGGACACTCCCCAGTGGTTTCCCAGTGCTGGCAGGATCAGTTCAAGCCTGGTGTGGAGACATGAGCACAGGAGTAACCTACTGGTTAACTATGGATCTCTTTGGCAATGTGGAATCAATACTTCTGGGTCTTATGCCCAAATATTGATACTCTTATTGAGTATATTAAGAGACCATAGAATTATAATTGTTTCTGCCATAAGCTATGAGACTTTCTTCTGTCTTCCAAATCAGTCCCAGAGCAATGTTATGAACAAAATTCCACCTTATATTTGTTTTTGGAAATCTTGCAAAACCTGAATCGTATTTCTAGGAATATGTATCTATAAAATTGGGAAGTTTATCCAGGAGAGTTAACAAACCTTTCTAGGATTCCAAATAAATTTTAGAAACAGCTAGAGTCAGCTTTGGCCTCTCCTTCCCCAACTCTGTACATTAAATGTGTCAGAAATCCCCTCTGCTTTTAACTCCAAAACAGTGGCTGAATCTTCTTGTTCTCCCAAAGGCTAAATCTTCTGTAAGCCTCTATTATCTCTTTACTGAATTGTCCTAATTAGTCTCCAAATAGCCTCCTGCTGTTTATTTTTAATCAAGCAGTCCAAGTAAACTAAAAACAAAGCAAAACTAAACAAAAACAAAACAAACAAAACAAGCACACAAAAACCAAGACCATTGCATTGGGCACTTTCCTGTTTCCCCAGTGGCTTACTTTCCCATGGAGAACAAAATCTCAAGCTCTCATCATAACCCCTGCCTTTCCTCACCTCATTTCCTACCCTCCTCATCCCATCCTCTCTTTTTCAGCCACACAGCCTCTTTGATGGTTCTGACCCACATCAGTCTTGCTTCTGCCTAGCAGGCTTTGCACCCTCTGTTCCCTATGTCCAGAGCAATCTTCCCTCGAGTCCTCTGAGGTCATTCCTTCCCTTCATTCAGATTGCCGCTCAAATATTCCTGACTTTGAAAGACCTACCTGATCATCCTATAAAATTGCCTCCTCACCTCTCCTCCACGCATTCCATCCCATCACCACACTCTGTTTTCGCTATTGTGTGTATCCTCTGTTATTTATCTGCTTTGCCCATGCATTTAGTTTTTCATGTGTACTTATTGGGTGCTAACTTTAAATCATGAGTTTTCTGTTGAATATCATACAAATTCCTTCACTTCATGGAACTTATATTCTATTGTATGTGTAGCAATATCACACACTGAGAAGTGCTGTGAAGAAACACAAGGATGTGAGAGATTATATTAGGTAGGAGAACAGGGAAGGCTTTTGGAGGAGGAAATTGCTGAGCAGAGTGAGAGCATGAGTCATAAGACTGGGAATATGGCAAGAGATAAACCTTGAGATGGGGCAAATTTGACATGTTCTAGAAAGAACAAAGGGATTGAGAGTGGAGAATGGTGAAGAGGGGAAAGCTGAAGATGTGTATGGCTTTGTGTGCCAAAGCTGGGTTGTTTTCTAAAACTGATGAAAAGCCACTGGAGGGAGATAAACACCGGAAATAGTTGATGTGGCTCATTTTATTAAGATGGCTGTAGCTTCAATAGAAGAGTAAATGTAGGAGGTGAAAGAGAAGCCAGGCTAGGCAAGAGTCTGTAAACAAAGTGAAGAGACATCACCAAAGAAAGCTGATCTGTGACCATTACTGTGATATTCAGTATGGGTTGCTTGGCAATCAAGAGTTATGTGTGGGTCATATTGACTAATTGGAAAAGGAATTTAGTTGTTCTTCTGACTTTTCCTCTATAGTTTATTATATGGTAGCATGGTACTTTACATAAGAATTGAAAAGACTGAGATTTGCTTTTATTCTGAAGGAGGTTAGGAGCTTAAAATTCAAGTAAACACATTTAAATTTGATGAGGAGAATGAGATGATAGTATGAGTTAAAGACCAAGGTCTTACTGTCTGTGAGGAAATTGTAGTCACTGAATTTATCTTTAACGTCTTCTTTTGACTGGGTGTGGCTTTGTACGCCTCTAATCCCATCTCTCAGGAGCCTAGGATAGGAGGACTGCAACAAATTTGATGCCAGCCTGGGCTACAGAGTGGTTTCAAGGCCAGCCTGAACTACAGAGCTAGACTTTGTCTCAACAAAGCTTCAGCAAGCAAGCAAGCAACCAACCAATCTACTCTGAAGAAATGTTCTTTGTTGGACATCAAGGTGGAGAAGGCTGAGATGACTGATCTTGGCCACCAATTGTGTTGTTGCTACATTATGGGGTTAGGTGGATAGGCTGTGAAGGGACCAAGGCATTTCATGGGATCATCTTGCAATATCCCTTTGCCAATGGCCTCATTAATGAATAATTGAATCAACTCCAGAGAGGGAGCATCATCAGTTTTTCATTTCTACAGGAATGAGGGTTTAAGTCACTTGACTGATAAAAGATACTCTAACAGAAGTGCTAGCAGAGGGTGAAGTGAAAATGGAACGGTGGAGAAAGGAGCAATCTGTAATTATTAACTTAGGGTATGTGAACAGTTGTAAAAGCAGAAGTGTATCAATATACTTTCTGTTAATTGTTGTCCTTTCTTCTTCCATTCTCTTATATGAAGAATAATGTTTTTTGGTGTTCAGGTTCTAATATGACTGCATTTAATTATAGTAGTTGATGATATTCTATATGTTTCCTGTGTTGGGTGCTATATTTTCACGTGATCCAAGACAAGAATGTATGCTGAGGTAACAGAGATGGATTGTGCCTGCCTGGCCTTCTGGTTTCATACTTGGCTCTTTCCCACTCAGGGAGACTGACCTATGAATTATCTTACATACATACTTGCTCACTGGCTTTTGATTTCATTTGACTAGCAGAAAAAATTAGGGTGGGAAATGGAAAGGTGGGAGAATCAGATCAAGGTGTGTTTCCCCTGAAATCTTCCTGCCACGTTGCTACGGTTTTCTGTACATTTTTCTGAAAAGCCAAAGCCCCATGTGGCCTTTTTCCATATAGCTCTCTTTTCCAGTTCCAGACTGCTCCCAACACTGGATCTGAATGGGCGTCCAGCTAAGGTTAGCCTATGACATTGTACTGTTTTTTGTTGATTTCCTTAGACTCACACTTTATTTTTTTATACTTTTATTTAAAGACAAAACAAAACAAAACAAAACAAAATAAAACAGAATAAAGGGTAGCGACAATACAGTATTCCAAGGAAAAAAGGAAAAGTACAACAGCAATAAAACCTAAGAAATTATTACTTGACAAATTACATACTGACTTCTTGGAAATAGTTGTTCAAATTACAAAGTTAAAACATGTAAGGTAGACATTCAAACAGTGAGACTGTTAACAGTTCTGCTCCATGATCTGACAAAAAACAGCAATTATGGTCATCCATCTTACCCACTCAAATATACATGCAATTATATCAAAAGGGTAAAATTAAACACAACAAAACAAAGCAAAGCAGATTACAAAGAAAGCAATGTAAGACATAAATTTCAAAACTAGACAATTGGTGATATTCACTCTTTATCATATTGACTCTTGTTTTCTTCTAAATAGTTTTCCATATTTAGACTCGCACTTTAAAAACAACCTCTAGTTACACTCTTCCCCATTACCTATGTACTCTCCTCCTTTCCATTCCTCCTCTCAACCCCATTCGCCAGCTGGCTGGAGACTGAGAATCTAGATAAAATCACTTATATACAATAAATAAAGCCAGTTTTTGGCATATTTGAGTTGTGTGTACATTTTTGATCCTGTACAAAAGCAAGGTGAGCAACAACATTTTGGTTTCTAAAATTAAAGCACTTTATATTTAATAAAAGTATTCCTTATTTCTCCGTTAAGTTTCTACAAAGGGAAACAGAGATGCTTAGGTCAATCTGCAGGATACATAAAGAGAACTAAAGATCTCTTCTCTCCGTGGGCCCCAGCAGTGGTTGCTCTTTCCTCCAGCTGTGTGGCCTGGTGTTTGGGAAGCTTGGTCTAAATCAGGATCCTGTGCCCCCTAGAGGATCACAGAGTTATTGGATCTGAATAGCTCTGAGTTCTCTCAACCTTGTGTTTGTTTCTCCATGTGGCTCTTCTTACTCCTCTTTCTTTGTTATAGCTGCTAAAGATACTTGGGGTGGCCATACGTGTCTCTGCTAGTCATAGTCACTTCCTTAGTTTGTATGGCATTTGGCTGCCTGAGGTCATTGTCTGCATCTTGTATCTTATTTTAGCAATTACATATACAGTTTAATCTCAATACCACCAAGAAACTGACCTGTGTCCTTACTTGTAGGTGCTGTTTCTTCTGGAAGTCCAAAAGATGTGAGCTACTTTTAAAGTTATTTCATCTGAGACATTGGCCTTTTGCCGTTGCTGTAAGTGTTATTATCTAGGAACAATCACTGCCCTGGAATTGTATGAAGCTGACATTGAGGTTTTCCTTAATGATGTCCTTAGAAACTCCAATCTGATTTAGTTCAGGAAACAACTATTTTTAAGCCATAGGCTGTATAAGATCCTGTAATGGGGTTATGAAATCACATCATTAGATGATATGTGGATGTTGTCCTCAAGGAGCCCACGGTCTTGAAAGGAAGATAAACACACACTGTGTATTAGGACACAGGTGGACTGAAATGTGACACAGGAAAGTTACCAACAGTATGATGACTGCTTCTGGGGAAGGCAGGAAAAATTCCATTGGAATTGAATGTTTGAAGAGTAGAGGTGATTTTAATAGATTCCAACGTCATCTGCTTTGTGAAATGTACCCTTTTTCTTTCCCTTTGCAACCTAGTAGAAGTTAATTGCCACATCTTCAGAACTCTTTCAGTATAATTTACATCTTTTTTGCATTTTTCACAAGGCAGTTTAATTACTTGTTATGTGTTTATTGCAAGAGCTTTTCAAGGACAGAAACTGTTGCCCATGCTTGTGTTCCTGGGGCCTAAATATGTCTGGCATGTTTAGTAAATACTTGGGATGAGTGCACAAAGGATTGAACAGTGCTCTGGGCCCACACAACTGGGCTCCTGGAACAGAGAGCTCAGGGGAAGGCCAGAGGCGTGGGGTGGATGTAGCACAGATTGTGTGAGCAGACACAGTGGGACATGATCAGAAGTTGGTAGCTTTAATTCTATACAATTTTTATTTCTTGTCTCTGGAACTCAGTTACCAAGGGACTCACAAAAATTGCAGTGGACTGACAGGACTTTGGCTCATAACATAGTGCAGTCCCTAATCCACTGTAGGATGAGATTGTGACATCAAAGCCTCATGCTTAGCTTTTTCTCTTTTTAATTTGAGTGACTGACTTCCATGAGTACTTCCCACCATCCAGTGCCAAGCAAGGAATATGGGAAAGCTGATGCTGTGATAGAGTAGAGTGGGATTCATGTAAATGGTTAAATACAAATGAATTACTTAATTTATGACATAGCCAGGCAAGAAATCTTACCTCAGGGAGGAACATTCAAGCTGCAGGAGAACCACTTATGGCCTGCATGGATTCTTTGGCTGACATATAAAGGCAGTTGGGAACCCTCCCCTCCTTGTCTAAAGCCATGCTAACACCATCCTGAGTTCTCTCCCCATAGTTTTTCTAGCCTCTCCATGCTTCCTTCTGTAGAGGGTAGCTCCAGTGCACTGGGTTGTATACCCAGAATGCGAACGATCAACTCTTCAGATCTCATAATCTTTAAACTGTAGATTCCCCATTCCTTAAAGTGAGGAGAATGTTATGTACCTTCATGGAAGGGTTAAATCACTTGATCAAGTAGAATTTTCTCACTTGAATCTTAAAGATGTTCAGAAAAGAGAAAATGATGCAGTACCCCAGGTGTGGAACCAGGGATGTGTCTATTTGCCCTGTCCCCAAAATAAATCCATCCTGGGCAGAATTTGCCTCACTTATGATTGGTCAGAGTGGTTCCTATGCTTATGACAAAATTAAGAATGAAGAACATTTTCGTACAGTGTAAGTCTTGAAAATATTTTTTGCCTCGTGAACTGTGTAGAGTCTCTGTTGATTATTCTTTCTCCTCCCTTATTTTAGTCTCTTCCTCTTTTTCTTCTCCATCTTCTCCTCTATTTATCTTTTCACACCTTCTTGACACGTAGTTTAAAATATAAAGGCTCTTCTTAGCTCATGGGCCTTACAAAACCAGATTCCAAGCCAGATTTGGTTCATGGTTTGCTGACTTTTGACTTAGATAATTCAGTTCATTTCCTTGCACTAATCACATTGGCTCCCAGCAAAATCTTGCTACAGGATTAAAGAGGAATCCTTTTGTGTGAAACTGATAAGATCTGTTATGATGACAGAGTGGCAAATGTATTCAGGATAGAATGTGATCCAGGATTGAACGTGATCCATGGTTATAGTAAACTATAACCATGACTATGTCTTATTTCACCTTGTTAGCCATTTTAAAAATAGGCTTTATTTTTAGAACATTTATTTAGATTCACAACAAAATTGAGCAGAAGGTACAGACATTTCCCTTACGTCTCTCTCCCCAACATAGCGACCACCATTATCAACATTTCCCAATATACAGTAATATATTTATTACATTGCTGCTTACCATTTTTGATGACCCTGATTTTCATTCTTATTGTTATAGTAGAAGATGAATCTGTCTATCCTATAAACCAGTTCAGACTCTCTTGGCCTCTGTTATTCTCAGTTGCCACTGAGGCAGGAGTTTAGGGCATGGCATAGAGGCTGGGCAATTGGGCATGCCCCGTCAATCTTGGAGGCCTGTTAGTTATGGAGATTCAGAACACGTGTGCAGAATAGCTTCCAAGTCCTGTACCTGATATCAATCAAAGAATGCTGTCGTCAGGTTTTTTGGCACATGGTCAAGCCAAGCCCTGCACCTGATATGAATCTTTTGGTATGACATTAAGTGGGTTTTTGATCGGTTGGCCTAGATCTGACATCAGATTTGGGGTATAAAAGACTGTGGCCATTAAGTTTGTGGCTGCTGTGAGCATTTTCCCCAGCCCCCCATGCACTCTGCACTACTTCTTTTCCTACATTAACTGGCCCACATTCACTCAGCAGAGCATTTCTTTGCAGAGCACTTTTTCTACTTGGGCACTGCTTTTCTGCTTTATTTTCTCCTTCTTTTGCCCTAATGAGAGTTAAACTTTCATATTCATCAACTGTCCCATCCAATTCTTTGAATGGGGCAATAAGAGACTGGAAAGGACCACTGGCACTACAGTACTCAGTAACACCACTGCAGTCATAGTTTCTGGACTCTGACATATCTAATACTATGGAGCTAGAGGTGGAATTTGTCTTCCGCTTGGCTTTTCTAAGGGCCAGGTAATACCCAAAGGTGTGAGAGATTGACTCCCCCTTGGGGTGACCTGAGGCATGGCATTTCATGCAGCCTGTCTGAGAATGTTCTGCATGTCCAAGAGGCAGACTGTTTCTTTTCACAAAGCATGGCCAGACCACTCATGTACGGCCATGAATTTGCTTGCTATCATTGCTGGCTTCCATTTTTCTTTTCTACCACTTTCACTGCTCCATAGTAAATCTTCAACACATAAATTTATCTTCCTTTCTGGATATACTCTGTTTTCTGGAATCTGAGCTGAGCCAGTTTCCCTCAAGAATGTCTGCTTTGTGAGGGGAAAGATTTTTTTCTGCTTTATTCATTGCTTAGAAGATTGCCTAGCACACAGGAGAGGTTTATTTGATGTATATTTTTCTTATTTTGAAAGAATTAATGAATATGTTGGCTTGGGGTATAACCCAGAAGACATGAGCTCTGAAATGAGCTTGCAGGAATGACAGGAGTCCTCTAATGAGTTGATCACCATCATTTGAGAGCACCTAGGCCTGCAGTTAAAACACAGGAAAATGTATTTGACAGCAGGAAAATAGACTGGTGCCAGGAAGTTATTTGAGAAAAGCCACAGAACAAAAAGGAGTCCTCAGCATCGATCAGGCTGAGCTGCCCTTCAGCATCTTACCTTAGCCAGACACTCATCTGATCTCAGCGTCCTAACTTCCTGGTTTTGTTAGAAAGACAGATGAAAGTCTAAAAACCATAATGACAGCACGGATGTCAGACACACTGTGGGCTCTGTAGATCTCTGAGCAGAATCAGAAGGTGAAGAGCCATTTACAACTTCCCAGTCTAGCTCAGAAGCTAAGAAGAAACTTCTAGCCCCTCCCCAAAGCAGAGTCTAGTGTCTTCACATCAAAGGTAATAACATGTCTTGCTGCTTCCCCCCAGAGCCCTGATTGCCTTTTAGTCTTTTCTTTCCTCACAATGCATTCTGTGGTCATCATCTGGAGTCATATCCAGTATTTATTGAGCATATTCCTTGATATTATTTGGAGCTAGTATAACAGCAATGCAATGTTTGCTCCCCATAGAGCTTAGATTTTAGCAAAGAGAAATAGATAGTAAACAAAACACATAATTAAAATATGTATTAGATGATGATAAGAGCTTTGACAAAAAAGAAATGGGGGAAATAGAAAGTTAGAGGGGTGGGAGTGGATTAATTCTAATTGCATTGTTTGCTAGGGATGGCATAATAAAAGCCCACACACTAATGCCTTAAGCAACAAACATCTATTCTCACAGTTCAGGAGGCTAGATGTGTGCCACCAAGGCGTCAGTGTGGTTGGCTCCTCTGCCTGGCTTGTAGATGGCCAGCCTCCTGTGTATTCATCTGTTCCTTCCTCTGTACATGTCTGAATGCTAATCTGTTCTTATTAGGCCACTCATCCTAATGACCTCTTTTAACTTAATCACCTTTTTAAGAATCCTACCTCCAAAAACACCCTAAGGTCCTGGAGGTGAAGACTTACATAAGTTTGAAGTAGAGAGGGAAACACAATTCAGCCCTAAATAGGGAAAGCTTTGTGGGGAAGGTGGCATCTGAGCAAAGACTTGAGAGTTGAGAGACCTATCCATGCAGATACGCGAAGGAAAGACATCCCAGACTCACCAGCTCTAGCCATGGTAGCATCTTCATCTGTAACTCAGAGCCTTAACAGTTGCTGTTCCCTCTACCTGGGATGTACCTCAGTTGCTATCAACTCAGTCTGTGTTCCTCTGAATCAGCTGGTTGCTTATGGAGGGCAGTGGACCTTCACTCTTCTTGTCTTTCAGCCTATGCACCAGCTGGCTCATGGGAAGGATGAACTGGCTTCCTGTTTCTCCTCCAAGCCTGAAGTTACTGCTGGCTCATGGGAAGGGTGAATTGGCATTCTGTTTCTCCTCTTGCCCCATGACTCTCTTCTCTCCTTTTCTTTTTGCTGTGCTGAAAGCAGAAGGGCACTAAAACCCTATTTCCCAACTCACTTGTAGAGGCTGTTAGAGAAAATTCTGTCTCTGGCATGTTATTTAGGAAATCGTGGCTAGGGTACAACATTCTTTGCAGGTTTTGTGCATGGCCTGCTTCCCATTGCCAGAGAATTAATCATAAATATATATGATACCAACTTGTCAAACTTGAAAAGCCAAAAATAAGCAACAACCAACGAAGTTATGGGTGAGTATTGAGGCTGCATAATTGTTTTGAGAATGCATGATATTTTCTTTTTAAAAGTAAGTCTAGTCCATACTGCCAGTAATATGATGGAACTGTGTATGTACAACTAATGGTTGTCTATGAACCAGAGGTAAGGTGATGGAACTCTGCTAATAACTCCAGGTTTGTTGTTCAAAGATATGGATTAAAGCCCAGCTGTGCCACTTCCTGGCTTCATACCTTTGAAGAAGTCACATCACTTTTTCCAGAGTGAGTCTTCCAACTTCAACAGAAAGCATGGCCTTTTCTACCTCTTACAGAAGGATTGGGGAGATCAAGTAAAGGAATATCATTGTGAAATATTATAGAAAATTAGGTATTGCTATGAAGTATATGCAATAAATATCATGAACATATGAGCTTTATTATTCCTCAGATGTTTTATTCTTTTTAAAAATAATATCATGAACATATGAGCTTTATTAGTCCTCTGATGTTTTATTCTTTTCTTAAAATAATGGCTTTATTGAGACAAAATTTTCTTGAAATGCAGTTTACAAACTTAAAATGTCTAATTCAGTAAATATTAGCATATTGACAGTTATACTGTTATAGGTAGCTAAGTTAGATAAACTATAATAGGCAGTCAGATAGGAGTCAGTGCAGAAGACCAGAGACACCTCCTGCTGTGGACTAGACCTCAAGACAAAAGATAAAACAAATGAACCCACATCCTAAAGATAAACATCAGGGCTGGGGATACAGTTCAGCAGCATAAGCACCTGCCTGGCAAGGGCAAGTACTGAGTTTGATTTCCAATACAAAAAAAAAAAAAAAAAAAAAAAAAAAAAAAAAAAAAAAGAAAAGAAAGAAAAAAGGATTGATATTCTAAATATTCTAATAGGTATTGATCAACTCGAAGAAGCCAGAAGGAGCTACACATCCTAGTCCCCTACTGAAGAAGGGCCTATTCTGTATTCATGCCCACTTGCTATGTGACTTGTTTCCCCATTTGATCCTGATTTAATCAATTTTACCTCATCAATTATACTTATAACCTTATTGATTGACCACAGTTCTGTCCCACCTCATGTCCACCTTATGTTTCCATTTTCCCCCATCTTACCTTGTGGTTTTGCTCTATAAAAATCCCTAGAAAAGGCAAGATATTTGGCGACCCACTCAATAGAAGCTTTCTTTCTCTCAGTAAATATATTCTGCTTTAACTGAATCAATTCTTCAATTTTAGAGAACATGAACTTGTACCAGACATCTAGCAGGCTAGGAGTTTCTTTCCCTATGTCAGTAGCATGATCACAGTCAAGGTTAGAACATTTTTGTTATTCTAAAACAAAACACTCTACCTACTAGTTATCATTTTCCAATTTCTCCCCCTAAATCTAGGCAACTACTGAGCTTCATAGATTTTCTTATTCTTAGAATTTATTGATTTATTTTTCAATTCAAAATAGACCACGCTGACAGCAATAACAAAGACCTTAACATATGTAAAGAAATGGAAATCCTGCAGAGTTAGTTCTTGCAAAATATTCAAGTAAAACTAGAAATTGACAGCACAAATCCTTGGAATACAGTAACTTTTTCTTGTTCTGTTCTTCATTTTTCCTTTGGTCACCATCTTATCTCTTACTTTCTACAGTGTTTGCCGCAGTTACAGTCCCTCCTGTGTTCTGCTCTGCAGTGTGATGAGATGTGCCACAGATTATGGGACTATGGGCTTTGAAGTCACATAAAGATGGAGTGACACATTCTGTCCTTTGCCTCTGTTTTTGTTTTTCTAATTTTAAAAACAAAACAAAAAAAAAACCTCAAAGGATGGAAATGATACAGAATTTCAAAAAAATAGTAGGGAATTTATAGTAGTTAATATTTTGCATATTGTTATCTTAGAAGTAGTTGTTCAATTATGTGCTATGTGGCACAGGACATGTGATTAAATGTCCTTGAGGTTCAGATTCAATACCAGCCACTCTAGGGACCAATGCCTTTCTCAAATAGTGACAGAAAAAATTCAGATATGCCTGTATTTTAAGGAATAAAAATTACCTCCCCCAACCAGCCTGTTACATATTAAGTTGTCACACATGAAGCTTAAGATCTTGATACACTGCACTAATTCCTAGTTTAACAGACAAACAAGTAGCTGGGTCATTACTGTACCTCTTAAGAAAGTATTTAAATGGATCTAAATATATTTTAACAATTTGATGAATAAGATTTTCTACTTGAAAATGTTTTTATACAGCCACTAAAAAAAGCTTACATCTACAGTTTGGTTTAAAAAATATACTTCCGGATTATACAAGCTTATCTTAATCTGTGGTGCCAGAACCACAAATATGAATTGGTATAGTTGTCATATCAGCTTGATATATCAAGATGTGATATGGGTTTGGTATTGACTCAGAGGCGGCTTGATTTTGTCCTGCTGAATCAGCAGCTGGACTCCGTTTCCTTTTCTCCTCCTCTCTCCTCCCTTCTTTCTCCCTCCCTTCTTTTCCCTTCCTTTCCCCTCCCTTCTTTTCCCTTCCCAACTTTCTCCCTCCTTCTGTCTCTGTCTATCCCTCCTTCCCTGCCCACCTCTTTTATTTCTCTTTTCCTTTCCTTCTCTGCCCTTCCTCCTTCTCCTTCTTGTCTACCCCCTCCCTCTCTTTTGTCTTCTGTCTTTTTAAATTGAAATGAAATTCACATACATAAAATTGATCATTTTAAAGTGATTAACTGATTAATGCTGCACAACCACCTCTGTCTGCTTCCAAAGCATCTTCATTACCTCCAAAGGAAATTCCTGTGGAGTGGGGAGAACTAAGCAGTTCTCCCCACTCCACAGTTCTAGCCCCTGAAAGTGACCAGAACGTTTTCTCTTTATTAGTCCTTTCTGGATATCTTACATAAATAGAATTAGATGACACATGACATTTTCTGTCTAGTGGATTTTACTTAGTATAGTCTTTTTAAGGTTGATCTATGTTGCAGACTGTATCAGGCTTCCTTCCTTTTTATGATTGAATGATATTTCATTGTGTGTATATCTCACAATAAGCTTGTTCATCTATTCATTGGTAGACATTTCAGTGCCATTTTCTTTGAAAGAACATGAATCAAATGATAGAGTTCCTCTGCTAAAATCCTACATAACACAGAATAGAAGACAAAGTCTTACTAGTAACCTGAGAGACTCTGTGTGATCTGGCCTCTGTCCCTAATCTGACAGCCTCCCCACCCCCATCATTTGCCCAACTCCAGACTCACAGGCTTTTTCTCTACATTGAACATGCTTGTGCATGCTCTTTCTTTTATTATTACTATTGTTATTTTATTTTAAAAAAGATAAACCAAAGAAAATAAAACAATAAAACCAATCAAAATAGAACAGTATAAGAGATACAGGACTAAAAACCTTATCAAATCAACAATAGTTACCATAATGCCTTTGGTTGTCTTCAAAATAGCTGCGACACTTTCAGATATAGTAAAAATTGAACAGAACAGAATAGAATACCAACCATAAAAACAAAACAATGAATGCAATAAAGGACTTCAAAAGAAGCCAATAGTAAATCCAAAATTGTTACCATAATATATCTTAATATCTTTTAAGTAGCTGCTCATGCCATCAGATTTAACATAATAAAACAAAACAAAACAAAACAAAACAAAACAAAACAAAACAAAAAAAACCAAATCCAACAAAACAATGAAAATGATATGGTTTTTAGGCAGGGATCACTTCCTGGTGAGGCCTTCTGCAGTGTGTGAATGGTGCTGACTCACAGAGAGAGGCTTGTCTCTGGCTATCCCCACTCGGGAAGCAGCCCGTGCATGGCGCTGATTTCCAAGAGTGGATCATCTCCTGGTGAGGCCTGGTTCTCTCTCCTCACTGTCCATGAATGGAGCTGACTCATGGAGAGAAGTTTGGGTCTGTTTGTCCCTGTTCTTGCAGCGTCCTGCACAGGGCATTGGTTTCCAGGCAGGGCTCACCGCTTGGTGAGGCCTGGTTCTCCCCCTCTGCAGTCAGTGAATGATGCTTGTACATGCTCTTTCACTAAAGCTATTTCACTGACTAGTTCCTTTGAAGGAAACAAGTATCTTCATAATTTATTCCTTCATTTGAGCTGTTGCTTGAATGTTATCTTTATATTGAGACCTTTTCTGATCACCCTATTTCTTATTTCCATACACAAGTGTGTACTTCCATACCCTATGAAAACTGTCAGAATCAAAATGGAGTCACTTTTGTTAAATTCTACAAAGAAACAAAGCCAGAAGATTATGAAGCAGAGGCTTTCCTTCACATAACCCTGATAACAAGAACTGTCAGAAAATACTCTTCCAGCTCACAACAAAATCTACTGCAATCTTACACAGAAAATACTCCTAGCAGGATGTCTGCCCAGCAACTGTCTATTCAAAATTAGACTAACTGTACCCTTGTTATTAGTCATTATATTAGGCAGCTTTCCTTGCCTGGCAAGATATCTGGGAGAAATAGACTTCAAGGAGGAAAGGCTTATTTTGGCTCATAGTTACAGAGGTTTCAATCGATGGTCACCTGGCCCTGCTACCTTTGAGCCTGTGGCAAAGCAGTGCATCACAGCAGAGAACATATGGAAATAAAACTACTCAAATCATGTTGGCTAGGATGCAGTGGAAGGGACTAGCCTAATATCCCCTTCAAAGGCACACCTCCAGTGCTCTAACTTCTTTCCAATAGACTCCAACTCTAAAGGTTCTACCACCTCCCAATAGTGTCACTAGCTTTCAACATATGGCCTTTAGAGGCATTTACGATCCAAACTATAACATGCTACCCTTGGTCCTCAAAATCTCCTACCTACTTCATAATGCAAAATATATTCAGTCAATCTATGAGTCCTCAAAATTATAACAATTCCAGTATTGCTCAAAAGTCCAAAGTGTCCTCCACCACTCAAGGCAAAATCAGCTTTAAGCCTCTATACAAATCAAATGAAATATATAATATATTCCAAGATATAATGGCACAGGGTAAACATTTTCATTCCTTACAAGGAGGGATATGGGCATAGAAAGAAGAGATAAGACCAAAGCAGGACTGAGATCCAACATGGCAAACATTAAATCCTGTAAGTCCATGCCCAGCATCTGGGGTATATAATGCATGCTGTGGACTCCAAAAGGCTTGGACAGTCTCACCGCTGTGGTCTTGCTAGATGCAGCTCACACATTCACTCTCTAAAGTTTGCTCCACTTACTGCCTGCAGTTTTCCTCAATAAATGGGCCGTGTTTCTGGCATCTTTAATTTCCTGGGTCTTAACCTGCAGCCATTCACTTTCACAGCTTCATTCATCACTCTCTAAAAGGCAGATTACATGGACTTTGACTCTACCACCTGCAATCTGACTACTCAGCCTTTCCTTTGAAATTTAGGCAGAAGCCTTTATGATCCCACAACTCTTGCATTCTGCCCACCTGCAAAACCAACATAAGCAGCAGGAACCAGCCTTCTTGGACCATGGCTGCAGCAGGCTTTGAGTACATGATGGCTGAACTTGGGGAATGAATCTCAAGGAAACATTTCCCTAGATGACCCTATATGAGCAGATCACCCTGGGGCTCTTTTCTCATGCAAAAGTCTATGTTATGGGTGAAATTTTGCCAATTTCTGAGATTCTCTCAAGGATCTTTTCTATTATCTTAGTGCAAAGAATTTGGCTTCTATTTAATGTTTCTAACAGTATCTTCCTTGGCCATAACTTTAAATATACTCATTTTTCTGGCAAAACTGCAAAATTTTCAGATCTTTTCACTTTGTTTTTTACTCTTGACTTATAATTAATTGGCTAATGCAGCCAGTTTACCCATGTCACAACCTGGGAGTTATTCTTCCTTGAATGTTCTTCTACCAGAAAAACAATTCTGCTATTTTTATACCCATCCTCATGTAAAGTCTCAAGGCATGGAGACAAAATGTGGATGTGATTTTTTGCCAGAATGCAATGTGAATTGCTCTACACTAGTGTCTCAGAGTCTTAATTCTCATCTGAAACCTTATAAGCCTTGCCCTTACTCTTCATATTTATTTATTCATCATATCAGTGTTTAGGTCTACTGAAGCCTCACCAGAACTGCCCATGAAGTCCTGCTTATAGCACTCTGGACTTTCTCTAGCTTGCTTCTCTAAAATATTTTTTGAATCATTCTATAAAGCAGTTCCAAAAGTCTCTGAAGCATATGATCATGTATAGTCACAGCAATGACCCCACTCCACTTCAATGACCCCAATATTTTTTCTATGTTCATCAGCTTTCTATCACTATGAAAAACTATGTGAAAAAAATCAACTTACAGAAGGAAAAATTTAGTTTAGCTCACACTTTCAGATGTTACACTGCATTGCTACCTGGTCTTGTTGCCTTTGGGGATGTAGCAAAGCACATTATCCTGGTGAGGAGTGCATAGCAGAGAAAACTGCTCATCTTATGGTGGTTTGGAGGAAAAGAGAGAAGACAAAGAGCAGGATTCCAATATCCACTTCAAGGACAGCCTCTAGCAGCCTAAATTCCTCCCTCTGGCTCCATATCCTAAAGGTTTCACTACCTCTCAGTACTGCTACAGGTTGGTGACCATGTGTCCAATGTAAGGCCTTTAGGGGATGTTTACCATCCAGACCATAATAGTCACTTTGGCCAAAGATTATTGTTTGAAAATAACATAGGTAGTCCTCTTCATTTTGCCTTTAAAGACTTCTACTTGCCTGAATTTTTAAAAAAATATAAACACATAGTTTACTATTGTATGTGTATTCTCATTGCAATACATATCCCCAAATAATTACTTTTGGAGAATTTTTCATTGTTTGTTATTAAGACCAATACCTCTTTATGGCTATTTTCCTCAAATATCTTATGTTATATTATGTGAGTTAACTTTTCATCACTATAATAAAATACTGGACACAGGCTGCTTATGAAGAAAAGGTTTATTTAGCTCAGTCTCAGAGAGTCAAAGCTCAGATTGGGTGACCCCACTGGCTTGACCTCTGGTAAGAGTGATGGATGGTGGTATATTTTGGAAATGTACATGAAGAAGCAAGACATGGTCACATCTTGAATGAAAGCAGAAAGTAAAAGACTGGGCAGGACCAGCTTCGCTCCTTTTATTACGATCCTCTTGCGAGAACTCAACAGGTTACATGAAAGCTACAAAAGGGGTTCCTTGAGAAATACTGCAGGTACCAATTACCTAAGGACTGCCCATAAGGCTTCACCTCCCAAAAGGTCCACCATCTCCTCAAAGAGCCACCCAAACACCAAGCCTTTGAGCACAATGGATCCTTGAGGAATATGTGGACCATGTCCAGAACACAGCATGTATAGAACTTATTGTAATATGCAACTGCTACATTTATTTATTGTCTGTCTCTTCCTCTTCCTACCTCCTATCACTAGAATACTTCAGGAAATCAAGAATTTTATCTGTTTATTGATGCATCTCAAGCCTTAGTACAACCTGAAGGATAATAGGCACTCAGAACTTGGTGGATTAATGTGTTGATAATGAAGAATGAAAATCTGTGGGATACAAGGTACCTTGCACAGGTCTCTGGGACAAGGCTTTCAGGGAATTTTCATGAACTTTTCTTCTTCATTCTTCTCCCCTTGCCATATCCCTTTCTTTCCTGTCCAGTCCATTTGTACCAATTTTCATTATTTCTTTACCCCCTCTCATCTATCTGTTTGATTATGCAAACGTGATAAACAGGTTTCCTGGGTGGAATTAACCTATGGAGTGCAATCTACATTTTCTGGAGAAATCAGCTATTATTGTATTAAAGATACTAAGTATTTGTCACAGCTTTATACGTATACCTTCTGGCTCTATCTTGGAAAAAATACTTGGGACTTTAGTTTTTAAAAAGGGTGATTAATTTAAAATAGTTTGATTTAGGGTTAATGACTCTAGGCAATTGTACTAATCATTGAGGTTCTTAAATACTGTATTTTAAAACACTGCATGATTCATATGTTGTGTATTACAAGTCGAAGATGTTGTAGATGTTGTACCTTAGAAGTTGTAGTTTTTTTTTACTGCTAAGAAAGAGAAAAATGCTGCTGATTATAAACTAAGACACAATACTTTCCTAACATTTAGCAATTGGTTGGTGCTTTGCAGTTAAGTATGTAACTTTAGTTATTCCTCCAGAAGAAAATATTTGCTTCTATACTATCAAGTTTGTGCATCACTGTTGAGCTGTGGCTTCTGTGAACATCTGAATTTTGGTTTCAGCGATGAACCATGGAATAATCTTTCTGAACAGATCTTAAAAGCAACAAAATTGAACACTGGTGTAACAACCATGCACGCATTTCAGTAGGAGTGGTGACGTCATTAGTGCTTATGAGCAACTGTGAGGCTGCTTATGAGATGAGAATGGCATGTGGATTTGGATGGGGTGATGTACAAAGGCTGATTAAGAAATCCATGTGGGTTTAAATAAAAATTTTATAACGGTAAAAGCCAAATTGCCATTAATTCCTTGCAAAATATTTTCCCTCACTTTGAACACACTTATCTCATCATTCTTACTGTTTTCTGAAGTGTTCTCAGGGGTCCTATTTTGTGAGTGTGTTTGAGAGGTGTCATAAAAATACAGCAAATGCTGCGGCCTCACGATATCCACCAGAATGGCAGGTTTGCAAAAAAACCAAACTTCGATGTTGTGTTCTCGTTCACTTTATTTACCACGTGTGACAGTATACAGCCTCTGGCTCCTCTCCAAAGTCAAAATGAAAGGTAAATATTTTTAATCCATTCAGGACATGGAGGCAAGAACAGTGTAAACTAAAGACTCTCATGAAAGAGGACTTCCTGGACAGTTTCAGAAAGTGGCAAGGATAATGAAATAAGAATGTTTGAAGCAAGGAAGAGAATTTTGGAAGAGATTAATAGCAATGTGTCTTTACTGTAATACATGTTTACAATTTAAACATTAACTGGTCAAAATATTTTGACCACACTACATCATTTAAGACTCTAGATCATAAAACACGTTGTGATTTCAGAGCCATTAAAATGCAAAAGAATGTGTTCAGAGTCAATACAGAATTCAATTACTAATACGATTACTAATACAGAATTCAATTTTTTTTTCTTTCATAGAAGGAAAGCAGACAAGGACTCTGAATGAACTGTGGTTCTTTGCATGAACTGTGGAGCTCACCTGACATGCTAGGCCAGCAGAGAGAGCAGTGAGTTTCTTCCACTGAGAGAGGACTTAAATGTGAGGGAAATGACATGGTGGCATTGGGGAATATGGTGCAGTTGGTTGATTATTCATTCTCCTGTGTAGAATGGAGAAGTGGCCTCCCTGCTGCTTGATGGCCTTTGTCTGCCCTCTAGATGACACTGAATTCTCATGCTCACCCATTCTGAAATTTGTCAATTGTTGGGCACCCTTCACTTTTCTTACTTACTTCAAATGTTCCTCAAATATTCCAAGTCTCAGCATAAGCTTTAACATTATTCAGAGCATTATATGTGCACTTGTTATTTATTGTCAATATATAATAATGCAATATTCATCTCTTCCGGAGTACTTCTGTGGCTGTGTTTGGGGTAAACATTTGTTTTGTATTGTAACAATTTCACATGACAGTCTTAATCATGGTAAAACTGAAGTTTAAAGAGGATTCGCTTTCCAAGGTCGCCACTAGTAATGGCAAGTCAACATTTCAAAACCAAATCTCCTTGTAATCAACAGCAGTTTTTTATATATTTCTGTTCGATAAACTTCTGAAAGTAGTAAGACATACACTCTAATGAGCAGAGAACCACTTTTTAGATTGTTGCCCCAATGCTATCATACTCTTATTCTATTGGTTCTTTTGTTACTTAGGACATTTTTGAGCTCCCCTTTGGAATTGCCTTCAGGACTGTGTAATGAGTATCCTTGAGAATTGCCACTATTCACCCTGTAAAGTGAGGTTAGTCTATAAAAGAGCCTCATGAGGTAGCTCTACTGATTGTGTGGATTAAGAGGGTGATTTGAGTTTTCAGTTATGTACACATGGTGGCAGTTTTTTTTTAATAATGGAAACATTATTATCCATTGGACATTTATGGAAATGGAGTTACCAGAGATTCCAGAATATGTAACTTTACTTATTAACACCAGCAATTTGAATTGCACAGAAGTTTTGATGGGACACACCAGGGATCTTAAACTGGCTGTTCAAGACAGTGAATGACTCCCGGAAGTGCGGTCTTTTACTGCACACAGTGTGGTAATAGACTATGTTGCTCAGTGTGGTGACAGTGTAAGCAGTTTACTCACCAGTATCCGATACATAGCCAGCTGGGTGTTTATGTTAACCCCATGTGCTCCGAAGGTGGGTGAGCGTCTCACACCCGGACATCGGGCACTGCTCGTCTCATAAAAACCTTCAGGTATTTTGTGTTCCAGCCCGTCTCAGCCAAAAACAGTTCTTCCCTGTCCTGAATTTTATAAAATTTCATGAAACCTCGCTTGGTTCTCCCCATCCTCTGTCTCCTGCTGTCACTCTTTGTGAAACGGTCTCATGTCCTTTAGTAGAACGTGCCCTTTGCCAGCAGAACACTCCTGGGAAATAATGCTTGGGCTCTTCGAAGGGATCCACTCTTTTTGGATCAGTAGAAAATACTCCCAAGGAATTAAACTTCTCACCTTATTTTTTTTTTGTTGTTGTTCTTTGCTCCTCTGCTAGCTAGCTTGCCATGATTTAAAATTTAAATTGGTGTCTGATGCTTATGATTGACTTTCCCACTTTGATTAATGTCTTTACAACCAGATTGCTAGTGCTGATTTGCCCCTGCTCCTAGAGTAACTCTGTCCCTTCTGGGCTTGGTGAGCCATCGGTGCTTCTCAGTATCTCGTGCTGGGCTGTGTCTGCCTCTTTGGTAGGAGCTGCCTTACTTATAGGAAGCATTGGGACAAAATAGAGGGTGAGAGTCCATGGCGCATCCACCTGATAACCCAGTAGCACCTAGAACTGCTCTTTGTGTAGGTGGTCCTTAAGAAAAATTTGTGAATAAAATCAACTAAAAAAGCCAAGCAGTTATCACTGCATCTCATAATGAAGAAAGGGAAGTATTTACTCAATGAATATTGAGTGTACATTAGATGAAGATAGTAGATGCTGAAGGTTCAAAGATGAACAGCTGTAGTCCTTGTCCTGAAGCAATTCTCATTCTGCTAGTTATTTGGATGGGGGAAAAGTCTGAATGACAAACCAGGACACCAACAGTACAACATATCAAACTGCACACATCCCAGATCCAGTTCACATGGAATCTTGAAAATGTTAGGGAGTTACAACGGAGCTAGAACATCTTGAGACTCAGTATAGATTGAAAGCTCTGAGGGAGAAAGATGAGCCAGGAGAAAGATCTGGCAAAAGACAAACTTAAAACCCATTTGAGCTGTCTGTTCTATCACTTTAAAGGATTCTGGTTAGAAAAGAAGATTTTCCTATGAGGATTAAAACATGATCACACAGCCTCCTGGATCATGCTTTCTTACTGGCATGGCATGACTTCTACAATAGTGCAATCTGCTTCAGATATGCATCTGAAGTCCTCACTTATTTTTGGAAACAGGGGCCCAATCTTGCCAGTAAACTTGAGCTTTTACATAACATGACAGATGGTGTGGTCAATGTTTTTTGATTATGAAGCAAACTCTAAAAGAGTAGCAAACCAAAGCAAAGGTTCGCTATATAAACTGTAAGTTATCTTTCACAGTGTTTCATTAGAGAGGCACTTTTGAGGCTTAAAAAGTAGGTTATCCTCTCATCTAACCAGGACAGTTAACTGTAAGACAGTGACTGAAGCTCAGGGCAGGGTAGAGGGCGATGTGGGTGAATTGCATTTTGAGGTCCGGATTGCTGTGCAGCATTCTGTTCTTTGCCTTTGCCAAGCACAATTCATCTCAATCTTCCTTCACCAAAAGTTGTCACTCAAGGGAGTCACTGTCCCAAGCTGTGGACACCCTGTATGTCAAGGCAGCCAGGCTAAAGGCAACCATTCCAGTAAGTATTGGGTTCTGTGTCAAGGGATGATGGAAGGGACGCTATAATCTTACGCGTAACTTCTCTTCATTTTGTTGTAGGAAGATCGCATTAAAAATGTACGATTATTAAGAAAGAAAACAAAAAAGGTATTTATGGTAAGGAAATCTTTTTAATTTTTACTTTTTAATGTGTTCAATGTTCTTTTTCCTCCACTTAAATTTTTCCAGATAGCAAGTAATAATCAGGAGATGTCTCACTGATATGAAAAAACCAAACTATTCATACATTTGCAATTTCTTATATTTTATTTGTAGAAGAGTTGCAGATTTCAGGAACGACTTCTTTCCTTCTTCATGGAGGATGTTTTTGATCAACTCCAATTACAAATTTGCAAGGAAACACATTTTGTGGAAGACTTTCATAGCATCAGACAGAAATTGAGGCACTGTGTAAGTACACACAACAGATGCTGTGAGTTAGAACCTAGAAACTTATCTAAAAGCAGCCATCTCCATGTCAACCGGTGAGTAGAAAAAGTTTTGCCACTGTTAACTCTCAGTCCTATAGGAAAGGAGAGTCCCTAACCATGAAACAGAGCCAAGGAACCGTGTGTTCCTCATAATGCCACTAGTATCTGTCAAAGAATAGTACATGTTACATACCGAAAAAAAGGTGAAATAACATGGAATAGTCTTCAAGTAGATAGTCATTTTTAAGTCATTCCACAGTTCTCAAGTAATTCTTTCATTCATTCAACAAATATTTCTTGAACACAAACTTTGTTCCAAGCACTATCCTAGGTCTCAGTCTCTCTCTGTGTCTGTCTCTGTCTCTCTCTCCCTTCTTTCCTTTTCTTTTTTCTGTACTATAATGATGAGAGCCTTTATATTTCCCTTTTCTTATTTATTTATGTAAGCTTTAAGATAGTTGTACCCTCTTTTGAAGGCATAGTTACAGCCAAAACCTGAAAAAGAGGGGCTTGTTTTGTTTCATACCTAAATCATTTCATGCCTCCGGATGATTATTATCACAGTAAGCAGTGAAAAATTAATTAAAAAAGTAAATGTGACAGCGACCCTCCAAAAAGATCCATAGAATTAACATATCATTGCCAGGGAAAAAGCCATGATCTGTGCTGGATCAGTTGAGTTGCTTCTTTGGAAGTATGGCATCTTTTCTCTGACTTGTTTGGGCTCCAACAAAGCCTCTTCAAGCCTCTTGATGTTGTTAACTTGCAGATGGAACAATAGTGGATGGTGATCAGTGTTTTAGTTCTCTGGGATGGAAATGAGCTTTGTACCTTTGAATATCCTGTCATTGAGGCTTCAAGGCTGGGCAGTTGGAGGTGGTTTCTGTTGAGGTCCACTAGAGGGCTCCTTACCCACAGTCCAGGGTTTAGGGCTGAGGCATTTTATGAATGTGAGCTCGTAAGGAAAAAATAAAACAAACCAACAAATCCAACAGACTTGCATTCTCATGCTTTTGATTAGTTTATCTTTAGGAGTTGAGTTGCACGGTTTTTCATAAATTCTCATATTCTGTTAAAATAGCACGATAAAACTACAAACAGGTGCTGCACTTTGTGGAACTACAGGCTAAGACCCTGACTCAGCTCCCTTGCCAGCAACAGTGGAAAGACCGCTAGGTATTGTTGCTTTATTCCCTACCCAACCTAGGACGTCGTCTTTTTAAGGCAACAAAAATTAAGTAGTCTTCTACATAAAGTTAGATGATGTAATTTTATATTTTAATTACCACATATCGATTACGTTATCACCCCCAGTAAGACAGTTTTTATGGTCAAAAGATATGAAGAGGAGGAGAACGGGGCACTGGACACTGGTGGAAATAATGAGACCAGCGGCAGATGCTGTAGGCTAAGCGGGTGTCACCTGAGAGACAAGAGCACCTTTCCCATCCAGGGATCTGGAGCACAGGGACTCCTACGCCTCTAAATGGGGGTTAAAATATACCTTTTGTTTCTTTTCTTGCTATTAAAGCCATTGGCTTGACTGCATTACTCTAAATGCAGCTTAATACTGCAGTTTAATACTGCATTTAGAGTAATGCAGTACTATAAATGTGGACACCTGGGCCCATAAATCCAAATTTATTTGATCATTAATTTGACTCCAAACGTATAACAATTGTCATCATCAACACCAAGAATATTCTAGATGAAAACTTCAAATATTTAAACCTAATAAACCTGGATTTCTTTGCTTTGATTTTGGAGCAATCTTTCCTTGATTCCATTGGTCAGGCGAAATGCTTCTTCCAGACTAGAGGCATGAGTGTGTGTGTGTGTGTGTGTGTGTGTGTGTGTGTGTATTGGGGCAGGGACCTTTGTTGCTTGGTGGCTACCGTTTCAACGGTGGCTGGCTCCCTCTGGTGGTAAGACGCAGAATCACCCGCCATCAACTTTCCTCTGCGGAACTCAAGGCTTTTCTTCCTTCTTCCATCTCTTTTGCAAGCCAGGGTTGCTTTGTTTCTCAAGCTTTGAATGTAGGCCTTTGGTGAAACACCTTGGGAAAAGGAGGTGATAGGATCAGCTTGAGATTGTGAAAAATCTCCGCAGACATTGTTTTTGGGAAATAGGTGTTGCTTTGTGTTTAATCTTTTTGCCAATCACAATTTTACATTTTGGGCAACAGAAGCTTGTTCAGTATACATTTACTGAGCATCTGCTCTGTAAAGAATTATGAGTTAATAGTCAGGGCAGGGTTGGGCAGGGAGAACTGTGAAGTAGGTACCATTACTTAGACGGCATTGTCATAGTAAAAATGGACACTTATCGTGGTTACTGTGTAAACAGGTAGTGTATTGAAATTGCACTTGCTGTATTTGACTGTTTTTCCTACTGTTGGGCTGTTGTGATAAAAATGAGAACAGACAGTGCCCACTAGACCATTTACTTGGTGTTTGACTCTTAGGAAGACACGGGAGAGGGAGGACAAGGTGACCTTGCAATGACAAGCAGAAGCACAGAAACAACACCCAGGATTTGGAGGCAGATTTATTTACATTGACAGATGCTGATCGGGATCATTCCCAGAACATCAGGCCCTGATCTCTGGTGGTCTAGGGTCTACACTGGATAAGTAAACAAGAAGTACAGAGGCAGAACGGCTTGTCAGCTGGGGATTGGTTTATATAATGTGCATCACAGTGACCAGCAGTTTGTAAGAGACAGGAGCAACTGGAACTGGAACAGGAACTGGGCGACTAAGAAACTGAAGTATACTGGCTGAGGGGGCCAATTTCTGCTACAGCCTCACAGACGTGTCTCTCCAGAAGGTGAGAGTAAAGGCGCCTGAAGAGCAGGTGTGTTCAGGTAAGGATGAAGTAGGGAAGGCTTCCCAGAGGGACTCTGACAAGGCCCTTGAGTCCTGGGGGGATCTCTTTTCAAAGAACCTTGGCATATTTCAAAGCTCCTAGAAACCTTCCATCATCAGGAGACAACAGGAAATAGCCAGCATTTGTTCCCAGGACCTGGACTAACCCTAAGGCCAACGTGATGCTATAGCCCAAATATGATTTTGAGAGACTGATTGAACAGCTAATGCTTTATTTCTTCTATAGTTGGAGAGTTCAGTGCTGTCCGTGTTCTGCACAGTTGACTCCAAGATAGCATTTTGATAGTCCACTTGCTTAATGTGTATTTGAAATAATGCCAACAGTAAGACATGGGCATGTTACTTTTCTGAAAAATTTCTCCCCAAAGCTCTGAAATAACAACAAAAAAGGTAGTCACATTACAGACTATCTTATATAATTTTAAAAATTCAGTAATTATTTATTTTTGATCTTAATACAGTACTGTAAAGGTAATAATGAGAATTACTACAGCTTTTTATAAATTACTATACTGTGCATGGTATTTTAAAATATTCTGGTCTATGGAGATCTTTTATTTCTACTATCAGTTTTTAATAGACATCAGAATACTAAAAAACTGGTTACTTGGTAAAAGGTGAAATGCTAGTTTAATTTTGATGGAATTGTTTTCTTCAGAGAACAATATTTTACCCAATAGAATTTGACTTTGGATGAGTTTGTGGATTGTATGGTGAATTAGAGAGGAGCAAAGTACTAAGTTGCTGCTTTAAAATTTACTTTCCTTGATAGAATTAGTTTGGGCTGGCTTATTTTCAGTTTTGGGTTTCCAGAGAGAAAAATTAAAGAAAAACTCTAGCACAATAAGGAATCAGACAGTGGATCATCTGTTGTCAGTGGGCATGGTAAGAGTATTTTTCCCATTTTACTGTTCTTACATATGGAACTTTATGAGTCTTGGCTAGAGACTACGTTACCACTCTTCTGATAGTCATGTCACCCCACTGACCACTTGGCATTTTAGGTTTTAGAATTTTTATTTCAAAATTCATATTAAAGTAAATGTCCATGACAATTAAATACCGACATATGCCACATAATGACATTTTAGTAAAAAATGGACTATGTATATGGTGGTGGTCTCATAAAATAATAATGGAGCTGAAAAATTCTTATTATCTAGTGACATCCTAGTCGTTCTAAAATTCCAACACAATGACTTATTAACATGTTTGTGATGGTGCTAGTGTAAACAAACCTACTGGGCTGCCAGTCACGGAAGAGTCTAGCATATTCAACTGTGTACAGGACACACAGCTTGATAATGTCAGTAAATTATTACATCACTGGTTTATGCCTTTGCTGTACTTCACTTTCATTAATAATTTTAGAGTGTACTAACTTACTGAAAAATGTTTACTATAAAATTGTATGCTGTCAGAAGCTGCATATCTTTTGAGCACGGGGTCTCTTGATCATACCAGAGTCCCTGGTAAATGATTAACATCAAGATCTGTGTAAGTACACTCCAGGGTCTTCAAACAACACTGAAATCAGCCAGCTTCACGTTTTGAACAAAGCATGAATATGGTCTTGTTTATTTTCTTTCCTCATAGTCCTTTATAGGCAACATGTGTCACTCATTACTATTTTGTGTTTAAAATTTTTATTGTAAATTGACAAATCATGGCTGTGTATATTTGCAAGGCACAAAGTGATGTTACACTTACAAATACAATGTGGAACAGTTAAAGCAATACTGAACATATCCATTACTTCAGATACTTATCATTTTTTGTGGTGAAGACACTTGAAATTTGTTCTCAGTGGTTTTGAAATGTACATTATTGTCTAATGTTTTCACAGTGCTGTGTAATATACGTATCTCAAAGTGAAAAGTTCCACACATGTTTCTCCTATCAAGCTGAGGCACTCCAGCCTCTATAACCACTTTTTCACTCACTGTGTATTTGAGTTAGGCTCTCTTAGATTCCACATTTAAGTAGGACCATACAGCATTTGTTTTTCTGTACCTGGATTATTTCACTTAGCAAAATATTCTCCAGTTCCATTCATGTTGCTGGAAATGATAAAAATTTTTTTTAAATACTGAGCAGTAGTTTGTTTTCTTTCAATAAAGTTGCTCCAGTTTCTTGTAAGTTTTGGATATTATTCCCTTATCACTTATATTACTTAAAAATATTTTTGTCTTATCCACACGTTGTTTCTTCTCTGTTGATTGTTTCATTTTTTTGTTCCGTGGAAGTTTTGTTATTTCAGTGTGATCTGTTTGTCTATTTTTGCTTTCATTGCTTGAACTTTTGGAGTCAAATCTAAGATATCATTGCCTAAACCAGCATTTTACCTTTGTTTACTTTGAGTGGTTTTGCAGCTTTGGGTCTTATATTTAAGTCTTTAATAGATTCTGAGTTTGTTTTGGTAGACAGTAAGACCAATTTTATTCTTCTTCATATGAATATTCAGTTTTCCTGAAGCTATGGCAAGAAGAAACACCAAAACAACACCCAGGATTTATAGGAAGATTTATTTTACATTGATGAACACTGATTGGGATCATTCCCAAAATATCAGGCCCTGATCTCTGGTGGTCTAGGGCTTATTTTGCATAAGCAAGCAGGAAGTACAATGGCTGAGTGCTTGGTTGTCTTTGATTGGTTCTTACACTATGCATCATAGTGACCAGCTGTGCATCACAGTGACTAGCTGTTCCCAAGAGACAGAAGCAACTGGAACTGCAACAGGAACTGTTACCTGGACAACTAAGAAACCAAAGTATACTGGCCAGGGGGTGAGATGGGGAAACATTTTCTGCTACACTATTTATTGAAGATACTGCCATTTACTTATGTTTATATTTTTCACTTTTACAATTGAGTTAATGTGCCTGAGTACATTAGTGGGCTGTCTGTTCTGTTCCATTAGTTGGCCTGTTTTTATGCCAGTACCATGTTGTTTTAATTACTATCACATTGTGGTATAGTTTGAATCAGGTAGTGTTATTGCTTCTTGAAATTTGATAAAGGCAATGAAATAATTACCATATTAAAAAATGTATAGCCATCATGTGGTGAGGACCAAATGTTTATCTCCTCCACTTTCTCTTTTTTTCCCTTCTTCCTTCTAAATTTTCTTTTCCCTCCAAATATTTAAAAAATATTCCATATGCCTGCACCATGCAATTTTGCCAAATGACCAATTTGCTGAATTTATTTTATTTTATGTATTTTATTTTAGTTGACTGGTGGTAATTTTGTGTTCATAAGAAATAAGTCTTTCATTCTGGAGTCTATTTTGATTGTCTCTGCTTTGGAATTAGAGACTGAGTAGCAGAGAAAAGGGAAACTAAGGACGTAAAAGTCATAAAAACTGAATGTCTTTTGAGTGTGCATGATTCTTATCAACATATATTCTTATCCATGGGGAGAAGTGTAAGAATTCTCCCTAGTCAATTACTCTCATTTTGAGTATTTGTAGCACTTTTGATATTAAAATGATAATCTGACAGCTCTAGCAAAAACTTCCCCAAATTTTAGTGGCTTCACATTTTATTTTATTTGTTTTTTCAAAATAAAATATTTTATTTTTTATGGCTTCACATTTTAAACTCTTATTTTTATTTAAACTTTATTTAAATATGGTTTTGCTTTAAAATTTTTATTTTATTTTTCATTCATGTGAAAGTCTAGTCTAGGTTTGATAGATGGAGTTACTTTCTTCTACATTTAAATCAGGGATTCAGGCTCCTTTCAGAATGTACTTCTGCCATTTCTCAAGCCCTCTGCATTAAATTCACACCAAGGGGAAGAGAGTAGCTTGAAGACTCACCAGTTTCCTACAGCCCTGCTTCCTGAATGACACATATCACTTTGATTCCTCTCTGTTGTTAAGTGGCCACATATAACTGTGAAGAATCCAGGGAAATGTTGTCTAGCTTACAGCTAGGAAGAAGAGGAAGCAAATTTGGCTAATAGGTAGTAGTTCATACACATTATTTAAGACTTGCTTATTACTCTGTATAACTAGAGCCATCATAGCTTATTGTACCTTTGCACAAGTTAGAGAAAGGAACAAGGCCTGCAGAAGCATGGTGCGGTGAATGCTGCATGTTCTTGGGCTGAATATTGCTGTGCAAGGTAGATTCGCCTGATGGAGCGGGTGTGCCTGGTCATCACCATGAGTAATCAGTCTTCTTATGGATACTTTCTTCTCATAAATGAGAAGGGGATGGAGACAAAGGAAACCTGAACTTGCTTTAGAATGGTGTTAGCCAGACAGAATGAAAATTTAATCTACTGAAACAAGTGCATTTTATAAGTTGCTTGGGCAGTGAATTGACTTTGGAGAAACTGGTTTATCTTTGTCTACTTTAATATTTGCCACGTATTATGTTAGGTACTGAGGAAAGAAGATCAAATATGATTTTGCCTGTGCTCTTTAAAACTTAAACTCATATTACAAGGGAGATAAATAAAAAGTTCAATGAATCCTGAAACACATGTTAATACTCAAAGTTTTGTCAATGATGAAGTCACAATGGAAGCCTGGAGGAAGAAATGATTGATTCTGTCTGCTCTGACGCTTAGGTACACACGGGGGAAACTGAGTATTATGAAAAAAGGTGATGTTAAGCTAGGTGTGGTGGTGCACATCTGCAGTCTCAGCACTCAGGAGGCTGAAGCAAGAGGATCACCATGAGTTCAAGGATAAGCCTGAACTACACAGTGAGACCCTGTCTCAAGAAAAAAAGAAAGAAAACAAAAAGGTGATGCTTGCATTTCATTGGCAGAGAAATAAGGGGAACAATGCAGGGAGAAGCTTAAGTAAGGTTTGGTAGCGTACAGCAATGTTCCTTTTTCAGGAAACAAGTAATTGTGGGTGAGTGTAAAGTGAGCTGGAGAATGTGAAGAGGAATTTGGCCTTGCAGATGTTAACCAGGAGTTGCTAACAGAGGCTGGGTAAAGGACAGCCTGGGAAGGCCCGCTGAGGAGTTTGGACTTCATCCTGAAGAAAATGGAAAGTCATTGAAAGCCACGACATGATCAAAAATTTTGTGTTTCAGGAAGAACCATTAGGAGGATACATGTGGGCGTGGGCAGGGGTCGAGACTAAAGCCAGAGGAACCAATGAGAAGACCACCGTGGCAATAAGCCTGGACTAAGTGGCGCCACCCTGGGGTGACAGGGAAATGTGAACGGAAGTCTGACGGAGAAGTAGAGTCTGGGACGAGCTCATGCTGGCTGGGGGTGTCATTCACTAAGAACACAGATGTGAAAAGCCTACAGGAGGGCGAATGCACTGCTTTAGACCTGAAAAACATTTGGGGAGTTTCATGCATAGCTGTTACTATAACAGCAGCCCATCTATGTCTTGTGTAAGTTTAATATTTATGAGTGTATGTATTAATATTTTATTGAGGTATAGTTGACATTCAAAGTGTATAATATGAAAGTTTTTTTTTTTTTTTTTTTTTTTGAGACACAGTCTCCCTATGCAGTTTGGGCTGGCCTTGAACTCACTTTGTAGTCAGGCTGGTCTCAAACTTGCAGCCATCCTGCCTCAGGTGGAAGTGCTGGGATTACAAGCATGCACCACCACACCAGGTTAATTTGATAGTTTTAATGCATAAGCACTAACTATACAGTTGAGAAACCACCTCATAATTTAGATATTCATCACCTTCAAAAGTCTTCTTCGGCCTCCTGGCTTTGTCCCTTGGAAACCAATGATTTGCTTTCTGTTGCTATAGATTAAGTTTTTTAGAATTTAATGTAAGTGGAAGTTCAGGGGAAGTTTCTTTAACCCCATCATTCAGCTGTAATTGTTTTGAGATTCACTGATGTTAATGCCTGCATCAATAATTTATTCCTTTTTTATTGATAATGGCAGTTCATTGTAATGATATAGCACAATTTGTTTATGTACCTATTGATGAGCATTTATCCCCCTCTCCCATACTTTGGCTATTATAAATAGAGCTTTCATGGATATTCTTATGCGAGTCTTTGAAGACACAGTTTTATTTCTCTTGAGTAAATAGCTGGAGGTGGAATGGTTAGATCATGGGTTATATACATGTTTAACTTTATTAGAAACTGCCAAGCTTTTCCAAAGTGACTTTTGTTTTACATAACTAGTGGTAATATGTGAGAGTTCGGAGCACTCATACCCTTGCTACTACTTGGCTAAGTCGGTATTTAAAATGTTATTCAGAGTAGTGTTTTCAGTTTGCATATGCCCGTGGTGAATGGTTTTGAACATCTTTTGATTTGCATATTAGCAACCGTATATATTTTTTGATTGGTTGTGCATTAGCTTTTTATGGTTGTGACAAAACCTGAAAAAGAAATCTTGTGGGTATTTTAGCTCCTGATTTCAGAGGGTGCAGTCCATGATCAACTGGTTCATTGCTTTTAGGTGGAAATATCCTGGTGGAAAGATGGGACAGAGAAAAGTTGTTTACCTCAGGGCAGCTTGGAAACAGCAAAAGCACCAGAGAAAGGACCGGTGTAAGATGTGTCCCCAGGGTCAGGTCCCCATGATTCACTTCTTTTAACTGGACTCCACTCCTAATTCTTCATTACTTCCCAATAATGCCATCGATGGATTAATTTATTGATAAAGTTAGAGCTCTCCTGATCTAGCCACCTTCTGAAAGTCCCACCTTTGAACACGTGAGCATTTTTTGAAGCCTTAGATCCAAATCATAACAAAAAACTTGTTCAAATATTTTGCAACTTCTTTTAAAATTGGGATCATTGTTTTTTTGCTGTTTTGAGTATGTTTTTAAAAATATGTTCTCAGTACCAGTTCTTTACCAGATAAGCAAGCCATGATAAAAACCTCAATGAATGTTTTAAAAATTTATTATAGTTAGGACACATTGCCATTAATTCCCTTCAAAATACACCCTATGTCCTCCAAATATACTATCCCATTGTTCTTGCCCCTTTCTGAAGTCCTGGAAGTCCTCGTTTGTGCGTGTCTTTAGTTCTGCTGTGTTGGCTGCCTCAGAGTCCTGAACTGATTAAAAATGTTTAGCTTTCACCATTATTTTGACTTTGGGGAAAAGCCAGAAGTCACACAGCGCCAGATCTGGTGACTGAGGTTGTTGAAGACACACATGTTTTGTAAACCTGCCTTTTCACTGGATGATGTTTGGGTGCAGCATTCACTGTATTTTTGATCCTACCTTATTAAGACACCCTTCAAAGAGGACTTCTAGAACTGCTTCAGGGAGTGCAAACAGGATGAGCTGGTTATGTTTGAAGTGAAAGGAAGTGCTTTGAGAAGATTTCATGGTCATGTATTTTTTACTGTAATGAACTGAAAAAAATAAACGTTAATCATCTATTTTGAACACTCTTCATATAGTGTGCAAGTATTTTGTCCCAGTCTACTACACTTTTTACTTACTTAATAGGGTCCTTTGAAGAGAAGACACTTTAAATTTATAATGTAAAGTACCAAATTTTTCTTTAATCAGCCATACTTTTTGTTATATTTAAGGAAATTTTATTTAAACAAAGATCACAAACACTTTTTGTTATGTGTCCATGTAGAAGGTTTCTAGTTCTACAATTAACTTTGAGGTTAATGACTTTTATATATGTCTTGAGATGTTCAACAACTTTTATTTTTTAAACAGTTGAAACGATGAAGCACAGGGACTGATTTGCAAAGCTGAACTACCCTTGTGTTTACAGGATACACTCAACTTGGGAAAAATGTGCCATTGTAGTATCTTCTTGTTGAATTGACCTCTTTATTATCATCATATTACCCTTATTATCTTTAATAATATTCTTTGCTCTGGAATCTATTTCTATACTACTAAATATGTCCTAGACTTCCTTTGATTAGTGTTGTGATGTATCTGTTTGCATCCTTTTACTTTTATTTGTATCCTTTCTTAATTGCTTTCTTGTAGGCAGAATTTGTTTAGGCTATGCTTTTAAAAAACTCTAGTAATCTTTCTATTGGTAAGTATAGATATTTCATGTGATTTCTACTATAGTTAGGGTTAAATTTATCCCATTGCTGTTTTCTTTCTATTTATCCTACATGTTTTTTAATTATATTTTCCTGTTTCTTTCCTTTTTGATTGATTTTTAATAGTTTCATTTTATCACCTTTATTGACTTCATTATAAATCTTTTTAAAATTTTAATTTTATTTAATTTATTCATTTTTTTGATACTAGGGATTGAACTCATGACCCTGTGCTTGCCAGGTAGACACTTATACCATTGAGCTATATCCCCAGCCCAAAAGGTCTTTTAAAAAAATTTTTAGAATTCTTCTATGTTTTGGCACTTTTGAGACTTTTCATTCTTTGCTCTAGGGTCAGATTTTCACATTGTATCATCCTTTATATTATTTTCTATACATTGATAATTGCTTACAGAGACAGGATCAGCATCAGGCTTGATTTTTTTTGGCTAGAATACTCCATAGGTAGTGTTATGTATTTTCATTGGGGCCCATAATATATGTTATCTGTTTTTATTATGTTTTGAAAGAAAAAGGATCTTGCTATGTTGTCCAGGCAGGGCTGGAACTTGCAGTTCTTCTGCTTCAACTTTTTCAGTAGCTGGGATTATAGATATGACTATGCCCAGCTTGGTCTCTATTTTTATAATGTTACTAGGCATTGATGATTGTTGTCTAGATCCATTAATTGCTATGGCATAGTAACTGGCATAGTAATTATTTATGGCATAAACAATGGTTTAAAAATTCTATTATACCTTCTTTATTTATAACCTGAAATAATTCTGCAAACAGTATTATTCCTCACTATTTGCCTGTTTTGAGGAATTTATCATATAAGAAAGATGGGGTAGCTGGGTAACTCAAACCTGTAATCACAGCACTTGGGAGGCTGAGGCAGGAGGATTGTCATGAGTTTCAAGTTATCTTGGGCTACATAGAGAGTTCAAGGTTTCAAGGTTTCAAGGCTATCTTGCACTACAAAGCCAGACTATACCTCAAAAACCCAACCCAACCAAAATCAAAACCAAAACCAAAACCAAAAAAAAAAAATCAACAAATAAAGGAGAGTAAATACTTCTTTTTCTTTGTTTGCCCATTTTAGATGTCAGGCACTGGTTTTTAAAATATTTTCCTATGATAACTACTGAGTTATTATGTTCTGTTATTTTCTCTCAGCTTTCTCATTAATTGATAGACTTAAATTTTTTTATTTTAAAAATTTTTTTCCAATTTTTCTAAGCTACTTGCATTTTGTGCTGCTTTGCAAGACTAATCTTGGCAAGTCCTTTAATCACTCTTAAGATATAGCATCATGGCAGTTACTGTGATAGACCACTACATCTGGAATTCCCGTTAGCACTGAATTTGAATGTAACCTCATCATTCTGAGTAATGTTCCAAGCTTTCTTCAGCACCTAATAAACATTATATTTTCAATTAATTTGATTTTGTTCATTCAACATAATTGGTTAGATTATAGTTGTTCAAAGAAAATAAGTAGAATGTAATTAAACTTTTTACTTTTATAATTTTTTTCTAGCAAAGGTATTTAAAACGTTATCCATCTATATAGGTGATGGCATTTTAAAGATTCTTATAAAACTCAAATACTCTTAGACTTGAAAGGCAATTTGGTAGCTGCCTCATTATGTTCATGAAATAATTTAACTAATTGCTAGTGATCAAAGTTAAAGGTGAAAAAAATTTTCCATTAGTTTTCAAGATATCATCATCTACTTTAATTTACATTTTGAGAACTTGTAGAGTAATTGGTAATTAGAAAAACACATTTTCCTATATTTATTGGGTGTAATTACATTTAAAATCTGATGTCTTGGCAAACAGAATATTTGTATTTCTATTTCTTGTAGGCACTTTGCTGGGTAATTTATGTCATCAATTGCAATTAGCTTATCAGGTTGTGAAATACTGCCAGTTATTCAACCTTATAAATTCAAATTTTTTCATTGTGATTGCTTGAATTGTTAAAGCAAGAAATAAGAGGTGAGACCAACTTTGTTCCTTAACTACAAAGTCCAAAACTACAAAGTCCAAAACAGTATCTTTAACAATTACAGGAGCTGGGGATTAAGCTCAGTGGCATAAGCGCCTGCCTTGCAAGCGTGCAGTTGTGATCCTGACACCAAAAACAAAAACAAAACAAAAACAAAAAGCAAACAAAAAAACCAATTATAGTAACTTCATCATGAGTTGGTTGGGAGAATTAAATAAAATAATGTCAGAGTGCTTAGCATGTGGTAGCTCTGCAAAATTGTTAGTATCTTTTCTTACTACTTTCTATATACAGAACACTGATTTTTCTTTCAATTCCAGTTTTTTCAACAATTTTGAAAACAGTAGTTCTCCGAAATTGAATACACTTCTGTTGCCCAATGCTATTTACAGTGCATAATGTGCACAATTTGTAGTAGTACTTTGGTTTAAAAATAAAGAGATAATTTGTGAATGATGGTTTTAACCTTGGTAAATATATTTCTCATTATGCCATAAATTTTTTTGCTGACCGATTTTTTTCCTTGGTTAATGATATATAATATCTCTATCAGTATTACTAATGCAGCTCTATTGCTATGTTAGGAATTTTTTTCACAGGCTAAATTATATAAACTAATATTGATTAATACTAATCACAGTGACACTAGAAATTAAAAAAATTTCTGTGATACAGTTATCATACGCTAGATTGTTTATAGTCAAGGTTTTTAAAAACTAGTTTTGTGTGTGTGTGTGTGTGTGTGCTTAGAATTGAACTCAGGATCTTATGCTTACCAGGTAGCCCAAATGTCACTTGGTAAAATTAAGCATTAAGCAATCGATTGTAAATTCGATTTTGCAGAGACACTTGGTCAATAGCTTAGTCACTTTTTCCTCTTTTCATGAAAACTTGGTGTAAATATAGTATGGCTTTCTTTGAAATCTGCTCATTTTGTTATTTTCTTTTTGAGTTTCTTGTAAAACTTACTGGTCTCCAGTTTTGTGTTGGTGTCCTACAGCCCATACTTTTGCCAAACTGACATTGATCTATTTAGTCCATTGTCAAAATCAGCTACCCCAACACGCCTTTTGCTTTGATATTTTTAATATACCTTGGGTAATATTTGTAGGACTTTACCTGAATATCTACTTAAAAAGTCAACAAGTAAGATCGCTTTAAACTGTATGTCTGTAGTGATACAGGACAGTTACATTGATTTAATCATTAAACATTTATTCCTCATTTGTATTTTGTGGGGGAAAAATGTTTCAGGAAACCAAGACTAGAGTCAGAGTAGGAATTGTCTTAGCTATTAGGGTCAACTAACAAACTCTCCACAAACACATACATGCACAGTGGTTGCACAAATCTGAAGTTATATGGTGAGGTAACTAAAATACAAACTATTATGTATAGATTTTTTATTCTTCCAATGGCTATATGCTTATAATGTGATATAATGTATTATAATAAGACCTCTGTCCCAAAGACGTGAAGGTTATCAGGGCCATACGTTAAGGATTATCTTATGTGTTAGTTAAGTTGTTTTAAACAAAATCTTAATGCTCACTGATGCTTAGGACATGTTTTGCACTTTTTTTAAGCCAGGAGGCTGTGAATGCTGAAGTAGGAGGCTGATGATTGCATTTCATTTGCTAATTGAGTCATTCGGTATTTGTTGTTTATATTTGCTGAATATTACTCCAGAGTCTCAGATTCAACCAAAATTCACAGTTAACTTCTCTGTTTTCACAGAGGTCTCCGAAAATGCTTTTGGCCCAGGTGGGCTGGTTTCAGGCTGAGACAGGGGCTGCCAGGGGACCAGAGAGGCAAATGTGTTGCCTCAGGCTGCAGGAGGGGGCTGAACTGGGGATAAATTAATCTGAGGATTTCAGCGATCTGAAACGTGTTTAGCTCATCCCCATTGTCTTTCAGCCTTGGGGCATCTTGCTGCCTTTTCATTTCTCCCCACTCCTTCCTTGCATCCTTTAAGTCCCAATCCTCTGATTTTTTCCTTCTGCAAGTCCTCTGGATTCCACAGGCCATTGCTTCTCCTGTCTCCCAGAGAGGCTTTATTTTTGTTTGGATCACTGTGTTTACCACATGATACCGTAATTGTGCATCGCTCTGTTTCTTGGGACACTGTGAGTCCTCGTGTGTGTCCTGAACCATTTTTATCATGTAGCACATTTATGGATTAATTTCAGGACTGGCTGGTGGAGGCAGAATTGCATGCCCAGCATACATTAAGGATACTATAAACATTTGTTGACTTAGTGGCCAACAGTTAGGCTACGCTCTGCATGTTTCATACTGCATGATCGTCTCATACTTTGCTTTGAGCTGGTCTCTTAATTTTTCTAGTGCCACTCTAAATCATGTCTGTCCAGCTGAGCTGGTGAAATCCTCTAGCCATGGTTACAATAAAACTGCTCATCCTTTTCTCATCTAGTTCCATTTCAGTAACTGCAACTATATACAAAAACCTAAAAATAAAGGAAATCATTCTTTACAAAATTCCTCCTCCATGTAAAGCAGTTTGAATAGTGGCATAAAATCTAGCCATGCTCCTGGGCCTGTGGACATTATTTACAATTAAAGAAATGGGAACCTTCTGGGTCAGATGTTTAAGAAAGATCGTTTGTAGCAAATGGAACTCCAGGCACCAGAAAGAATCCTGTACAGCAGGATATAAGTCTAAGGGCAACTCTTGCCTGTTAGTTTTTCTGGCTTTTTCCTAGGTGAGATGAGAGTGGTGCAGGAAGTCTAGTACTTCTCAGAGTTAATGTGTTATTTAACTTCCATAGTGTCCAGCATTTGGTGGGTTTCTTTGGCCTCCCCCACTCCAGTGTTAAATATTTAATTCTTTTTTTAATTTAGAGAAAAAAAGCAAAACAGAAAAAAGGGTAGAAATAATAAAGAATTTTTAAAAAACAGTAAGAAATCACTGGCTGATAAATTACATATTGTTATCTTAGAAGTAGTTGTTCAAGTTACAAAATTAAAGCATAAAAAAGTGGACAATCAAACAATGACAGCACAAAGTATTCTGCTTGGTGAACTAACAAAAACTTAATAGTGTGGTTATCTACTTGTATACTTAAACATACATACAGTTATGTCCTTTAGAGCATTTTCTTTCCCTTTCATTATTATAATATCTATTATACATTTTGGCTCTTATTACTTTTTCAGTTTTTTAAAATTATTTTTATACTAAAGAAACAATACGATTTTTACAAATGTGAGTCTGATTTATTTCACTTATGAGTACAGTCTCTAGTTGTCTCCATTTACCTATAAAAGCCTGAAGATCATCCTTTTGATAGCTGAGTAATATTCCATTGTATAAAAATACCACATCTTTTTCATCCATTCTGCAATTGATGGCTATTTGGGTTGTTACCAAGATTTAGTTATTAAAAATTGTGCTGCTATAAACATGGGTGCACATACATCTCTATGACATGACCTCTTCAACTGTTCTGGAAAATACCCAGGAGGGGAATAGCTGGATTGAATGGAACTTCCAATCCTAGTTTTTTGAGGAATCTCTATACTGATTTCCACAGTGGCTGCACCAGTCTACACTCCCACCAATAGTGGATAAGTGTTCCTTTTTCCCTACAGCCATGCCAACATTTATTATCAGTTGATTTCTTGATGTCAGCTATTCTTTCTGGAGTGAGATGAAATCTCAGTGCTGTTTTAATTTGCATTTCTTGAATGACCAATGATGGTGAACATTTCTTCATGTATTTATTTGTCATTTGTATATCTTCATCTGAGAAACGTGTGCTCATCTCAGATGCCCATTTTTGGAGAGGATCTTTGAATTTGGGGGGCTTGATGTTTTTTAGTTCTTTGTATGTTCTGGATATAAGTCCTTTGTCTGGAGGACTGCTGTCTAAAATTCTTTCCCATTCTGTGGGTTTTCTTTTCACTTTGTTGGTGATTTCTTTTGAAGTGCAAAAACTTTTTAATAAGATGAGATCCCAGCTATTGATTATTTGAAGTACTTCCTATGCAGTTTGCATTTTGCTCATGAATTCTCTGCCTACCCCTATGTCTCCAAGATTTCTCCCTACCTTGACTTCCAGTAGATTTAGTGTTTCTGTTTTAATATTTAGATCCTTGATCCATTTTGACTTTAGTGCATGGTGACTGTAGGAACATGAAGAATGATGGTATTATTGTTAAAAGCAGAGTCTTATGTGCATGCAGTGTGGAGACAACATTTTAGCAAGAGTGTTGTTTACAGATACACTGTGTAGAGTACCCCACCCTGTGCTGCACAGTTTGGTGCAAGCATATTATTAATTCAAAGCTATTAGCACAGGATGGTCTAAACTTGTGACTGTGAACCTCACATACGGCCCCATTTCCCTGAGCATTTCATGTTTGTAGAACTTGAGCACACAGCCTAATCATGACTTTCTCATGAAAATTTCTTCTTTCTTACAGGATCTTACCTTAAGTTAAGTCTTTATGTAGGCAAAGCCATGAATACTGCCACTGCTATTAAGACTATTAAAGAGATCTTTTGGTTGACCTTGGCCATGTGTTATTTCAATAAATGACGTTTAGTCACTTCTATTTTATGAGTTGCAAGTACGTGTTATCTTTTTGATATGCTAATAGGATGTACACTATTTTGTCTTTAGGATGGGACCTCTTGTGAGACCTTGAATCAGTAACTAACTTTCCTGTGACTTGGATTCCCCTTCTCAAGTTGAGAATAATCAGCCCATAAAGTATCTTTGGTCTATTCCAATGCTAAGCTTTTATGAATAAAAAGTAAATAAATTGAGGGTTTCTACTTTTTTCTTGTCTTTCCTTTTTTTTTTTAACCCTATAAAAATATGAGGCAGAATCAAGGAGGATATTAATTGATTCATAAGTGGCATCTATGCTCAGATAGGGTTTGAAAAGTTACCTGCACAAAGGGGAATTGCAGTTTTTCTGGCCAGGCTATGAGCCACTTTCTCTAGGTATCGGTCTGCTGCTAGAAAAACACACACGAATGCCCTGGTCCACTTTCCTGGCTGTCTGCACTGAGCATTGTACTGTGCATTGCGCATGATGCAGCTGATTTGATTTTTCAAAAAGTAAATTTTTTCACCTATGCTTTATATTTCTTTTGCCTAATTGTTCCATCCTGCTTTTTGTCTTCCATGTTTTGGAAAGCACTAAGATCTTTCCAGTTGTAGGGCTTTTGCAAAACCTGCTCTGACTGAACTTCTGACTCTTGTGTTTCCTTCTCCTCTTCTCCTTGCCTATATAGCAGGCTTCTTTCCACCTTCAAATGTCAATTTCAATCTCTGTATTTTTTTTTTTGTGCTTTATCTGCAAAAGGAGAAAATTCCAGGAAATTGCAATTTAAAGGAGGAGAGACCTTCAGTTAGCTTATGATTTCAGTGGATTCAGTCCATGGTCGACTGGCTCCAAGGCAGAAATGGCACGGCAGAAGGATATGGTGGAGGAAAGCTGCTCATTCTATGACAACTATGAATCAGAAAGAAGGGAGGAGCTGGGGATGAGAATACACCCTTCCAGATCATGCCCCCAGTGACTTACCTCCAACCATTTCATTGTCATAAATCTTTATTGTAGAGTCTTGTACATCACAAACATAACTTTAATTGTGATTTGGAAATTTTTATTTTTGTTTTCTTATTTATCATTTGCTTCCCCCATAAAACTATAAGTTCCAGGGCATATCTATTGATACTTGCTCAAAAATATTTGTTGAATGTATAGAAGAACATTTTTATTGCCACTTTAACAATTTTTAAAGGTTAATGATCATTTAAACTTAACATTTTCAGGTGTAAACATGCCACTTTGCAAATACAGGGGAAAAGAGATTTCACAGACACAGCAGTTTTATCTGTATTTTCTCTTGGTTTCTTAGATTTCCTGTACTTCATCAGGAGGAGAGATGAAATCTATTACCAGGATGAAAAGAACATTTTATAGGGTAAGTATTCCAAATTCTTGCTTTTGAATACTTTGTGCTTTAAAATATGAAAACTTCTTGCTTTTATATTTCCATTTTATCTGCAGATTGGACACAAAGGAATCTATAAAGCCATCAGTGAACTGGATATTCTTCTTTCCTGGATTAAAGAGCTCTTAGAAAAACATTTCATAAGCAAAAAGCCAACTACACTGATTTGATAGTAATTTTGAAATACAATGTGAATCTGAATCACTAGAAAACAGTTGATAGCCCTATATTTAATTGTGAAAATTTTATAAATATTGCTGATGGTTAGGTGATTCAAAACAGATGAAAGAGATTTAATGTAATAAAATTTGGAGATGAGTAAATTATCACAAATTTGTACATTTTCTGTTTTCAGAGAATGTTTTCACCCTGATGATATTTTGTTATTTACAAGTACATTGTACAAATCTATAATTTGAAGATATATAAGATGAATTAACTCATATATGAGCTGTGATAGAAAAAATATGGTGAATATTTAAATTTGCAGTAAAAGATTGCTAACATGATTTTCCCTCAAAATAAATTTCCCTTGCTTCACATATATTTACTTGATTATTTTTGTCGCTTTCTGAATCAGTTATGGAAATTGTTTTCCATGAATGTCTTCAGTTGCATTACCATGGCTGCCTCAATATCCAGTCAATCCAAAACATTTACTTTTTATTGTCATTTTTTGGAGATTAGAGAAGTTTTATTGTAAGTAATAGTAATAATAATAATAATACTTCCTGAATATTCAGGAAGGGTTCGAGTGAGTAGCCTTCATTGCCTTTTTTACTTTGAGGAAAATCCAGAAATACATGGTTCCAGGTTTAATGAATAAGGTGGAAAAAGACACACAGTAAGGTTTTTGCAAACCTTTTGGTTGAATGATATGGGGCAACAGCATTCATTATATTTTTGATCACAACTCATAAATATACTCAAAAGAGAAGATTTCCAGAACTGTTTCAGAATGTGTCAAGAATGATGGGATAAGCAAGAAAGAGTATATGGGGGGGTTAATTTTAATGTACTAATTTACTGGAATAAATTTTTTAAATGTAAAGAGTCACCATATATTGTGATCACATCTCACATTATTTGTGGAAGAAAAATGACATATTTCTGGGATACAATATAATGTTATACTATATACATAACTAATGTCTATGTAATGATATGATGGTTGTTACTTATGCCCAGTGTGAACTTAGCTTTAACAAATTTTGAATTTAATTAAACATTCTTTTTTGTGCTGTATGTCTTTTCCATGACAACAGACTATAATTTTATTAGGTGTCATGGGTAAGAACCATATGACCATCAAACAGGATGCGTAAGTCAACTCGTTAACTACATGGGATGATTTACCAGGAACACCTTTGACAGATACCCAAGCCAAAAAAACCACAAGTAACCAAGATGAAACTATGCTGAAGCTTGATGATGTTCCTTCTATACAGCTGTATAGTTAGAAATGTCGAGAGACGTCAAATAAGAGCCAGAATTCAGCTCTGAGGCCACCTCTGTGATGACCGAAAACCTCATTTGTATAGTTATCCCGTTTACTTAAGTGAATCATTTGTTAAAAGGGCTCTGCCTTCCTGCTGCTAATATATGGCACAGAGGATACAAGCAGCTTCTGACAATGCATCCTGAACAGCAGGCCGGTTCTGTTCTTATTGCTGTGCATTGGCACCTCTGTAATTTGGTGTCCTGTGGAATGAATGGGCAGGGTTTCCACAAGGCCTTTGTGGATGGTGTCTTTGGCAGTGCTCTCCTACCATCTAGCTCTTCTCAGTCACTATGATTCATGTGGTCCTTACATTCACAAGGAACCATCTCTCTTGATTGATCTTGTATTCCAAAGTTACCCTTTTTGCCTTCCCTATCAGCTCACTGTGGTCCCATGTCTTGCTTCTGTTGGGAATCTCAGTACTGGCAGGTGCACAGCCCAGAAGGTGTGGGGGAGGGGCTGCAGGATTATTATCTCATACCCTGACCTGGGGCTTACTGGTGGCCTGCAGGTTATCAGCAGCGGGACAGCCTTTTCTCCTGAGGAACATTTGGGAGAACTGGGATCCAGGGCATCAGGAACCTCCTTCCTGACTTTGCTGTTCACCGAGAGAAGATGGTGCCCCCAAAGCCCCTGCTTGCTCCACTTCAAGACACCTGATGCTTCTCAGGAACAGGATCCATGAATAGCTGAGTTAGGCTGCATCCCAGCTGGCTGGTCTTGGTGACAAATTATTCTTAAACCACCCCATTACTGAGTGTCTTTAGATATCAATGAGGCTGGGAAGCTTTCATTTACCGGTCAGCAAAAAAGTATTTGTTATATGCATTTTAGGTCCTCAGGGTTCAGATTTCACCTGCCTCCCTAAAATTTTGGGGTGATCAAATTCAATAATTTTGTGCTTTTTCCCCAAATACTTTTGGGTGCTCGCACAGTTGAAAGGTGGCCCGGTCAGCAGTAATACTATCTAAGAAATTACAAGTCATCACTGGGTAAGCAACCAATTTCCATGTGTCAGTGCTCTTCAAAAATAAGGTATTTTCAGATTCCAGGAGAACAAGCACAGTTTGGTGTGTGAGTAAAGAGTAGAAGGCTGAGTAGGGAGATGAGAAGAGAACAGCAGTGTCTTTGAGCTCAGGGAGGAGACTGTGTCCCGGAAATGTCACTGTGGTAGTAGGGGTGAAACCCTCTGATGTACTAATCCCACTCTGGACTTTATTAGATCCAGACATGATTACCTTTGTGAAATTACTTCACTATCCTGAATGCCCATGTGATGTATACACCCAAAACGTATTTAGGTATCAGGTCCTGACCTAGATCCTCAATCACCCAAACGAGTGTACCGTGAAGGCTTAAATAAAATGAGACAAGTGATATGATTTTAGGGCTATAGAAGGGTTAAAACACTTTAGCTGAGTTTGAGACTCTGAAGGCTAAGACAAAGACTTCTCTGGACCGCCAATTTCTATTAGGTCCAGCAACAAAGGGCGGGGAAACTGAGGAAAGCGTGGGAAATGAACAGGAGTCACTTCAAGGATGTCTCCAAGTAATGAATCAAGTCAATTTAGCAGAACCGTCTTATCATGAAGACATAGTAGAAGTGAGACTGTAGGAGTAATTCCTGCAGCTGCAGTCTCTATCTACTTCATTGATGTTTGAGCCAAGTGTCCGCAGCTGTGGCCTTGCCTTTTGTGGTAGCTCTGGCCCAGGACCAGTGATTCATAGAGGTTCACTTACTATGAATCAGCTACTGTCGCCAGGCAAGGGGCCGAGGCCTAGGACAGACTCATGGATAAACATAGAAAGCCAATTAGTTAATTTTAAATCCTGCTCGGAGCCGGTTTGTAGTGGTCTCCAACATTTAGGGTCTATAGAAAGATATACTTCTTCTTGGATCATTTCTTGGAGGCTAACTGTGCCATTACAATGTTGCATCTGTCAACATGTATTAAGGCAAATGAAGTAAACCTTCATTCAGCTCAGGGTAGAGTACAAGTAGCCCGAGTACCAGTGCACAGCACCAAGTATGGTAAAGATTCATCAGTGAGGTCAGGAGATGTGGCCAGCCCTGTCTTCTTCACATCACATAAAACTGCACCCTTCCCAACAAATCTCGCCCTGCTTTACTTTTCCCTGAGCTACCACTGTCTCCTGCCAGCATCTGTGTTTGTCCCATGTCTGAATACTGGCTCTGGGGGTGGGGCTTTGGGTCTGCTTCATTCTCTACAAGGTCCCCAGCACCTTAGCAGGTCAGAACACAGGGCAATACACCTGCATAGTGTACTATGTTGACCTAGGAGACAGTGCTGAGGCCTGGGTCTGTGGACAGTCTTAGGACTTGTAGCTAGGTCATGCTGCCTCCTGGGTCTTTGTTTCTGGATAGATGCTGATTGCAATGGGTTACTATGGGATTCCAGGCAGACATCTGGTGTTCTTGTTTCCCCATTCTCTTTTCTTCCCACGTTTCTGCATTAACCCCAGGCCCTGCTTTATCTGGCTAAATTTTCTTGATCCTTTAAGATTTCAGTCAAACATCACCCTGCTGTTAATGGTTTTATATGTGCTAACGTCTTCATAGAACCTAAACAATTATAATTCCTTTACTAGGTGTATATTTAATGCTGGTCTCTCTGCTTGGACTGTCTCTCTGATGCACTGCAGTTCTGCCTACAATCTTATACATAGAAAGTAAACAGTAAACATTTGTTAAGCAAATAAGTGAATAAAATAGAAAATTAAATTAGATGGTCTCCAAGGTTCCTTCCAGCTCTGGCATTTTCTGTTGCTATAATTTCACTGGTTGACATGAATCTTGAGGATTGGAGTAAAATATTGCTTTCCAGCTTTAATTCTCTAAGAGCACTTATTCTATTACCGGCACAGCAATATGTGTAAATCAACATATTTTTACTTGCTCTAAATGAAAGGTAAATAAATATCTCTCCCAAAAAATAGATTACTAAAACTATTGTTAACTAAAACAGATTCACCATTTGTAATCATCTTGCAAAACTTTGGGTAGAATGTGTCTGATATACTGGGAAACACTGCTTTATTATGAATTTCCACTATCTCATTCTGGTCCAACTTAGAAATATGTGAAATTGGAACCACACCATTTTTACCTACCTACAGATACCAGTTTAGAAAAAGTGAGGCCACGATGTTCAGCTTTCAAACTGGTTTCAGTGCTCCTGTCATTTTTTCCAGAGGAGCAGGGAGATGAGCGTACTCATACAGTCAGTCGTTCCGTGGGTCTGATGACTGGTTCTCGATGTGGAACGGTGGGGTGTCCATACGGCCTCCTCCATTCTCCATCACTCCTGGTCAGGTAGCCTTGCTGGATGAAGCTTCTATGGGAGGGAGCTATAAGAGGCACTGTCTTATGATTAGTGAAACTTTTGGATTGTTCAGATGTTGCACACAGTGGTAGGAACAAAAAGCGAAAGCCTGGCCATACAGAGCAGGAAGAGCGTCAGAGCATTTTGAAAACAACTGTAGCACTGTGATGTGAGTGAGTATACTTCATTAGAGTCCACAAGAGTCGATGGCCTTTCCCCATGGCTGAGTTACTACAGCACCAACCACTTGGTTCTCGGAACACTTACTGAATGCTTACAAACTGCTAGTCACACAGTCACGGTGAGTTTAATGATAATAAATAAAATTTCTGGGAAAAGAACCAAATATGAAGACAAATAACTAGGGAGTGTAATGCAAGCAATCAAAGAAATACATACAAAGTGCAGGGTAGTGAAGGGCCACACACATTTTGCTGAAGAGATGAAGTTTGAGATAACTTACATTTTGAGACTTGTTCAGTGTCACCTCTTCCAGCAAGCCTTCCTTGGCTCCTTTACCATTTATTCCTAGGCTGGGTTGTATGCCCCTTGTATAGAATATCTTCAGAATAGCATTTTTACATTGTACTAGAATTTTCTGGCTTATCTTCTCCATGGAGGTGCAGATTGGAGTCTTATTCAGCACTTGTGTCTGTGATGCCTTGCATAGAGCTTGTTTCACATGCTGGCATCCAGGAATTATTTTCTCAAATGAAGCAATGAAATAAAAAGTGATAGTAAGGCTAGAAAAAGGGAAATGGGGCTGAGAGTATTCAAAAAATAAATCTGACAGGACTTAGTGTCTAACTGGATGATAGGTGATCAGTGCTGTATTAGTCAGATTTTCATCACTGGGACCAAGCATCTAACATACATAACTTAAATGAGGAAAAGTTTATTTTTGCTTATTATTTCAGAGGGTTCAGTCTGTGGCTGGTTGACTACAAGACAGAAACATCATGGTAGAGAGGCACGGTGGAACCTGGTTCTCACTTCATGGTGGCTTTAGGTTGGACTGAGTACCAGAAAGGAAAGTTCCAGGAATCAGGTATAGTCTTCAAGGTTGCACTCTATGACCCATATGAACATACCCAGAAGTGTGCTTTATTAATCTGCTAGGCATTTCTTAATCTAGTCAAGTTGGCCATCATGATTAAATGTCACAAGTGCTGAGAAAATAATCTAGGGTGATTCTAAGGTTTTACATTTTCCACTGCTTTTGTGGGAAATAAAGACTCATAAAGTTACATTGCAATGAGATTCCAGAATCTCATTTTGGCAAAAAAGAAATGCTTTGGGAATAGGAGATCCTAGATGTAAAGAATCTCACAATTTGCGTGATCACATTGTTCAACTTGCATCTTACACCAGAATCCTCTTTGTAAAACTACCCCTATCCAGCGTATACTTGACCAATAACTTTTAAGAGAGACTATTAGAAGAGGGCTTTGGCGGAGCCTCCTCTCCAAATAATCCCGTTTATTAGGAAATTGCTTATACAGACTTTAAATCTATCCTCTTGAAACTTATACATTTTCTCTACTTCTATAACTTGAAGTGCTGAACAACTGTGACCCATCTGATAGTCTAGGTAGATTAAGGGTTAGTAGGCCTAGTCCTACCCTTTTAAAAGTGCAAGCTGAGAGTTACATACACTGTGTGTACATAACAGCCTAGTGTCAGAACTGAGGTACATAGTCACACAAAGCTACAAGAAAGGTGGCAATTGTGGGCTTTATTCTGGGAAGTCAGTCATGCATCTAGCTAAAAATTGAGTCAGCGGGATTATGGATGTTAGGTAAGGTAGACACCTATTTAATATTTACAGATAGCAGTGATTCTGCCTTGTTGCCATCCTCCGTTCATCATATCCTCTCACTGTATCTTCCTCTTGAGGTTGAATAACTCCGGTCCTTTCTATCTGTTCTCAAAAGCATGGTTAGGGAACTTTCACAGCTGGTGCTTATTGTCTTCCAGATATATCCCCAACTGTTCTTAACCTTTCCGAGAGCATGATTAACCTGATAAAGGCAAATGCTTCTTACATATTGTTAAGGACTAATACCTGACCCGCCGCAACCTCCACAGGGTTGATAAATCTTTGTTGAGTTCTTGGGCCATGCTTTTTCAGTCATATCCTTGATTTTACCTTCCACACATTGTTAGGGGTCTTATAAATTACAAAACTAAACCAAACCATGTGCTTGTGAACTTGAAATAACATCAAAGCACGTAAACTAAAAGTAATTGCATTTTTCTGTCTTTCCATCTCTGCTTTCCTATGAGGCCAGTGTTTGCCAGGGCTTATCCCACAATTGTTTTTAATGAAATGAATAAAACCATATATGTATATAGAGTCTCTTTTTCTTTTTAAGAAAACATAAACGGTGTCACCCTATATACATTTCGACTAGCTCTATTTCATTTGACAAAGCAGAGACATCTTTCTAGGGGTGCGTGTATGTGTACACGTGTAAGTACAATTTCCTCAACAATTCTAGTTTGTTGTTTCAGTTTCTTTATTCACACGCCACAGGATACAGTGAGTATCCTGATGCGTATATCTTGATCTGTCCTTTTATTTTTATATGAGTACTTCTGAGAAGCTCAGTTGTGGGGTCTGAAGGTAGGATAAACATTGCCAAATTTATTTTTAAGGCTTCTGTGTTTTACTAATTTCCCACACATTCTTGCTAATGTTGGATATTATTGATATTTGAAACTTTACTAGTCTGATGTTTCAAAAACATATTGCCTTGCTTTAGTTTGTGTTCCACTTAAAACAGTTCAAATTTATTTTCTGTTCAGATGTAATCTCCATTTCTATTTCCTTTTTTTGTAGGCTATACCCCAAAATGTCCGATGGGTCATTTATTTAATAATGTTTGAGTTCTTATTTGCACCTCAATACAAATGGTAGACTTTAATTGATTTACACATTTAAAAAATTCACTAAAGAATACACACCCTGAGTGAGCACCTTGTGCTTCCTCTCTACCCTTCCAAGGCCAACATCTCTCAGCAGGGATTGCTCTGAGGACAGCTTCTTCTGCATCCTCAGCCTGAACTGAGAGTTTGCTACACCAGCTCTGTCCTGCTCTGAGTGCTCATGAGAGAGGGAGAGATTCAGCCATAAACGCGATTTGCTTCAGCAGTGAGGGGGAGGTAGGGGTGGAGACAGCATCCTGAGGGGCTAAGGAAACTTTTCCTTGCTTGTAATTTAAGTCCTACTCAAAGCTCTCCCAACTCCCTCTGCTCCCCAACCCCTGACATAAGAAATCAGATAATCCTAGTGGATTTGAGATGAGTGATGCCTACTCCACTTTTTGATGAATGAACTCAGATTCATGCACGTCCAGCCTCCTTGAAGGGTCCAGGCTGGCCCACTGGTGACTTCTGGAACCCCATCCTTCCTGTGCGTGAAATAACTTCACTTGTAACTGGTTTTATGTTTTTACTAAGAAAAATATTTTAGTAAATAAAGGTAGCTGGCATAAGTGAGTTTTTCATAAATAAAGGTAGAAAAGGTGTAGAAGTATCCGTCCTCTTTAGAACTGCAAACCTCATTCATCTTTTTCCTCCTTCATAACATGTAGTACTTTCTAAAATGCTATGTAAATTACTCACTTTTTAAATATTTAGTGTCATCTGTTTTCTCTACTAGAATTTAATGTTGATATGAGGAATTTTCATTTGTTTTGCTCATTCTTTTAATCTGCAGTATCTTAATAGGGTTTTACCTGAACAGATGCTCAACAAACTTCTGTTGAACGAATAAGTGGATAATGTGTTCAGAGATAATGGGGGAAAAAAACCGAGAGACTATGTGGCTAAGGATGCTAAAAATCCCAGCCGTGTCTGTTCCCTAACCTCACACTCTATGACAGGACAGAAATTCTTGTGAGGAGTGGGTGAAATGGCTTCCTAAGTTGTGGTCACATTTCCTTTAACAGAACGGTTTTCAAAGCAGTTGATTCACACTGAAGCTCTAGTGACTTTCTGTTTTCCATTTACCCATCACTTATGATTGAGTTCTTTATGATTACGTTAGAGTGGTTTAGCTTGAAAAGGTTAGCTTGAGATGGGCAGCCTCAAGGCCCGCTAACTTCTGCATAGTACAATGATCTTTGGACAGTCTTTTTGGACTTTGTGGGAAAGCATTCTCTCCACTCAGATTTCTCTGGTAATTTTTAGTCATGATAATTTTAAGACGTTCTGACGATAATTTCCATCAAGGAACAAGGCATAGCAGATGGTAGAGCTTCAGCTTTTCATCTATATGTTACGCATGGGGCACTACCAAAGGGGTCCCTAATCAAAACGAAGGGTGCATATTCAGGGATGAAGCTGTAAACAAGAAAGCCCAATCAGAGCCGAATCCCAGGACTGGCAAATGACCTCTGGAAAAGTATCTCTTTCTCTTCTATGAACCTGAGGCTTGAAAGGATATAGGCTAGAAGTCCCGCAGCTATCTTGTTGCCATGGGGAACACATATCTTAGCTAATAATCAACTAACATGCACACCACTCAGTTTCTGGGACTCCTTCTTCTGGGATCCTTTCTCCCTTACTTGAATGCTATCTGCTGATCTCACAGATGAGCTCATTTTCTATTGCAATGATATGGATTGGAAGTTCCAGGGCTAGGTCTTTGGCATCTTCTAGTATCTTTGTATTCTATTGCTCTCGATTTATTCAATTTTAGTTCCATGGCTGTAAACACTGTCACTGTGCTAAAACCTCTAAGACTGACCTATTCTTTGAATTCCATGTTTAACTGTGTGTTTATTTCCATGTCAGGCATCACAAAAATTATGTTAAAGCCAGAAATTCTGTTTATTCTTCTAAACTCAATTCATCTTTTTGCATTTAGAAACTTAGTAATAGTAGACTGTTGTCATATTCAGGCACGTGAACTCTAAAGCTAATTAGACCTAAATTCAAATTTAGGCTGCAACATAGCTGAATGAACCAAATTCCTTTATTTTTCTCTTTTCTCATCTGTACAATGAAGGCGATGGTACCATGCTTGTGAAGATTAAATGAGGCAGTATATGTGATGTGATTAGAGTCAAGATTAGCATATAATACAAATTTTATGAAAAACTCCCACTTACTCAATTGCTAGAGTCACACTTTGCAATCACAAAGGTTCTTAATTTTCTCTTATCTCTTCCAGACCAAATCCATCAGCACTTCCTTTTAGGTTTACTTCCCAAACAGACCCCAAGTCCTTCTGTTTTTCCTACACTGATAGAATACTCTGGGTGTGTTGCTGCCATCTCTTGCCTGGATATTTTAAAAGCCTTTCCTCTACCTGGTCTTTGTGTCTTCTCTCTTCCTCTTCATCACAGCTTCCAACAAGACTTTAGAAAGTGCCAGTCAAAGCATACTTTTTTCTTATTTCATATCTTTTGACAGCTTCTCTTGCAATGAGAATAAATCTTATTATCTGGCCGAAGAAGACTGAATAGTCTGGTCTTCTGGAATTTTATCATGCATTAGTACATGAACTGCCTGGCTTTTTTCTCTGACCCCACTTCTTTGCTGACATTTCTTTTCCCAAGAAGTGTAAGTTCAACTCTTGTCTTGAGCACCTGAACTTGCCACTTCCTCTCCTAGAAAAGCCTCCCCCTGTTCTTTGCACAGTTGGCTCCTCATTTAGGTTTCAGCTCCAGGGTCCCCTCCTCTGATATGACATTCCTGACTTGGTCAAAGGTTTGCCATTTCCCCTAACATGCTTGCTTATTTCCTTCCTATTATCTCCACTCTAGGGAATTATCTTAATTTATAGATTTTCCTATTCTTTACCTTCCTCTTTCTGATCCTTCAGAAATGTAAGCTTCTTGAAAATAGAGGTCTTATCATGTTACTTGGGACCCTCCCTGTCTATTCACATTTGCTACTTGTCACGTTCTCAGTGTTATTATTGACCCAGTTAGAGTTCCTCTTTGTATTCTTCCTTCTGCCATAGTAAATACCAAAGGCTCGTGATCTGTAGCTTTTCATACTGTATTGGAACTTTTGACTTATTGACTCCTTTATCTTGAAGCTCTACTCCTCAGTTCCTTGAGAGCAGGTAGTGTAACTTTTATTCTTTGTGCCGTCAGCATTTAATTGACAGCCTAGGACATAGTAGGTGTTCAAAAAAGTCCAATGGATGAATTAGGCATTATTTGTTATATGTAGCAAAGATTTTCACAAGTTTGTCAAAATGAAAAGGGGCATGAATAAAAATTTTTTTTAAAAATAAGGGATAATAAATAAGAATAGTTTTCATACTAGGTCTTTTGAGAATAATGATTTTTGCTATTAAACTGCAAGGAAGGAAGAGTGCTTTGAGGATTGTGACATAGGTTTTTTTCCCTAAATATTCCCAGTATATGTTAGATCTTTCAAATAGCCACCTTTTTTCTAGTCACTTATAATTTTCCACTCAGCAAATTCTAAAGGAGGTAACAGAAGGATGTTTTATTCCCAATAGATTTTTTTGTTTTTTTTTTTTAGAGTCTGGGTTCAGTTATGAGTTATGTAATTATAACTTATTTCTAGCAGTTTCTATTCTTAAAGCACAAAACAGGCCTGTTTCTTGCCAATGCTAGATCTGTTTTACAGCTTTTCCACTTTCCCCACAACTGTACTTTCTAAATTCTGACACACTCACGCACTGTGTAATCTTCAGAAATACTCTGGCTGTGGCCATCTACTTAAAATGCCTCAGTGAATCCACAGCTAAGTAACAATGAAGTCCAGTGTCATGCAGAAAAGTGACCAATGGGGCACTCTGGGTTCACTATTTTGTTAATCCTTAAAATAGCCCCATGAGACACCATGAGCATTTCCCCATTGGTGACCTGACACTAAGGAAGCTGCTCCTCAGGTCTCCATGGTCATCATCCTGACGGTTCAGTATCAGAGACTCGATGATTTTGCAAATCCATCTCTTAACACCCTCTGGCATGTACACTTCCCTCGAAGCCAGTCTATTTTTAATAACCAGGGCCTCCCACGACACAAACTGACTTCCATCTCCACCTTGTTCCCTGTTATGTTCTCACTTTTTTGTTCCAATCAAATTCTGTATTGTCTTTATGGTCTCCTCTGGCTAGCAGTCTTCTGTGGTTACTATAGCCCATGATAAGAGTTCCCTTTCAGTTAATTTCCCAGTGTAATCAAAATTTTAACACATACATATTTTGAGCTTTCACAAAATACCTGATTTTTGTAGATATTACTTTCAATTTTGCTGACTTAATAGCTTTATAAATAGTTTCACAAATTGTATTCCATTGCACTTTTTAAAATTCATTTAGCTAACAAAGATATATTTGTTTTACTTATTATGTGTCAGATTGTATTCTAAAGTTTAAACAGGTGAAATATTCTAATTGTGAGGACATATACAAGAAAAAATGAAGAAGGAAATACAAAATATGTCAGGTGATGGCAAACATTAAGAGGAAAAGAGAAGCTGGCAATATGGCTTACTGGAATACAATACAGCGTGGTTGCCTAACACTGCAACAAAACAGAACAAAAACTAATTTAGGGGGAGTTGGAGGGGGTGGCATGGAGTGCTTTGCTGTTCAAAGAATACAGTAAACAATGAGCAAAATCGACAGATCTCATATTGACCAAGATATACAGTGATTGTGTTACTGATCTTGTATTTTTGTAATTCATGTGGATGTAGACACTGAGGCTAGACTAGGGAAGGTTAAATATTTTCAGTGTATTACATAATGATATGAAGGTGACCAAGGCCACAGTCTGGAAGGCTTTACACTTCTGTGAGTTACCTGCTGGGTCTTACTTTTTCTCAGAGAAGTGTCTCAGTTATCTGGTAACTCAATACACGGCAGGAATAACTTCTTAACTGAAGAAAATGATGTTCTCTTGAGTCACCAAACTATTTTTCCCCTTAGCTAGTGAATACAGTTTTTGAACAAAAAATTGGACAAGAAACTCTGAAAAGGTCCAGAGTGCTTTGTGGGTCTGAGTTAGGTGAAGTTGACACTACATTAATAAAATGTGGCCATGATAGTAGCACAGGTCCCTTGGACCCAACAGCAAGTAGTAAACACAAACTGCAAGGTTCCTTGATCGTAAGAAAGGCAAAAGTATGCCTGAAACCAGTTTTTTGCACTCTATTGCATGGTTCATTAAGCATTTCACCATCATACACAGTTTTTTTTTAGCCAGATGTGGTGACACTTGCTGGTAATTCCAGCACTGGGAGGCTGAGGCAGGAGGATCACCATGAGTTTGAGGCCAACCTGGACTACATAATCAGTTCAAGGCCAGCCTGAACTATACAGTAAGACCATGTCTAGAAAACAAAAACAAGCACAAAAATACAATTCCCCCCACCCCCCCAAAACTCAACTCTTCTACTTCATATAACCCAAGTTTCTAGAAGATTGTGTTCTTTAAGAATATGTAGCATTATTGGCATTTAAGAACATTTTTTGTTTTTCTTTCACAGAAGATAGTTTGGAAATACCAATCCATATAAATGATAATCCTGAGACAGAGCAGAGCTAGAAAAGAATATTTTTGACTTAACTCTAGATATCACTCAAGGAAGAAAAGATAGAGATTAAAACTGCTTTGCTTTGCTTCTTTTTGTTTTCTTTTTTTGAGACAGAGTTTCACTATGGAATTCAGGCTGTCCTTGAACTCACTATGGAGCCCAGGATAGCCTCAAACTTGCAGTGATCCTCCTGCCTCAGCCTCCTGAGTGCTAGGATTACAGGCATGTGTCGCCGTGTCTGGTCCTGCTTTGCTCCGTAAGATAAGAGATGGAAACCAATTTGTTCCTCCAAGTGCCTCTTAGGAAAAGAGCACACAGTTGCCACTTCAAAGCCTCCTTGGGTTTCTTTCATCAGTCTATGACGAAAAGGGTCCTTGCTTTGAGCTGGCCCAGGCCCCGCAGTCCTATTGACAGCTGACTTGCCGTCACAGCAGGATGAGCATCCTCTGTTTCTTCAATCGCTATTCCCTACCCACAGTGTCCTCTGTCGTGCACTCACTCAACAAATAGTTCCTGAGCCAGGCACGGGGAACAAAGAGCTTCCACTCTCATGGAACTTACATTCATTTGGTAGGAAACAGGCAAATAATTGACAAACACGCATGTATAAGACTTGGCTGATCAGAGATATGAAGCGAGTTAAACATAAAGAAGTGGGGAAAGAGGGTACAGAGGTCAGTCAGTGTCTTTATCGCAGTGAGTAGCAGAGGCCACACAGGACCCATGCAAGTAGCCATGGGAATTCACTTGGAGGTGGCCCAGTCATGCTGACGCGCACACGTTTTGGTCAGTAATTAAAGGGAAGAATAGTGTCTCCTCTTGATGTAAATGAGACACTATAAATCCAGTGTGTTAGTTTGCTGTTGCTGTGATCAGAGGATTTATTTTGGCTCATGATTTCAGAGATTTCTGTTCACTAGAGAGCGGTCACCTCTGGGCCAACTGAAAAGACCCTCTGTGAATATTCGGAGTCATTCTCTTGAATCATCTGTCCAGGGAATCTTCATTTCTACACTTCCAGCTGTATAAGTTTTAGGTTGAAGCAATACTCAATTGAGTATGTCTAATTTAGGATCTTGGATACTGATTCCCTCTTTTTGGTTGTCCATTAATTTTCAAAGAACCACTTATTTATTCAGTACCCACTTACTGAGTCCTCACTGAATGGCAAGTCCTTTTCCAATACTGGGAAACAGCTATTAAAATTGACAATAACCTGTCCTTAAGGTGCTTACAATCTAATGGGCGGGGGACAAACAAGCAAATAACAGTAACAGTAATAGTGAAAAAGACAACTTCAGACTATGATATGTGCTATGAAGGAAATTCATTTGCTATTTGTTTACTTATTTATTTAGAAAGAACCTCACTATGTAGTTCAGGCTGGCCTTGAACTCATTATATACCTCGTTTGAAATCATGGAGATCTTTCTGCCTCAGCCTCCTGAGTGCTGGGATTACAGCTATGTGGAAACATGCCTGGCTAAAATCACTACGTATGTATTGTATTGCCTCTGCCTCTTGCTTCCCCTTGTTCCTCAGGGGAGAGATCCCTTTGAAATCATTTTTGTTTCTCATGCCGGGAATTGAATCCAAGATCTTGTACATGCTGGAGAAGTACTGTATCATTAAGCTGCCTCCCCAGCCCTCCAGATTATTTTAAAGAAAATCCCTGATGTAATTTTATCCATAATACTCAGATATACTTATGTATGTCTAAGAAATAAGGACTGTTAAAAACACAACTGGAATATCACTGTCACACATAAAATGAATATGCATTTAATACCATCAGATTGAGCAGTTCATCAATGTCTTTTTATACTTATGTTGCTTAAATGGAAACTCAAAATAAATGACTAGATGCATTTCTTTAGTCTATAACAGCTACCCCCCCCATTTAGTAGTTGTTGAATAACCACATTATTTTTCCTAGAGAGTTTTCTACATTTCAAATTGTGGTGCTAATATCTGCACAGGAACAATTAATGTCCTCTCCTCTCAGTTCCCCATAAACTAACAACTATATGCAGAGGCATGAAAAGATTCAGTTTGGAGTTTCTTGGCAAGAATTCTTCATGGGATACTGTGACTCCCCTAACTGCACCAATTCAGAAAGTGAGTAATGCCTGGTTGTTTCCATTTCCTTTCTTTCTTTCTTTCTTTCTTTCTTTCTTTCTTTCTTTCTTTCTTTCTTTCTTCTTTCTTTTTTTTCTTTCTTTCTTCTTTCTCTCGTACTAGAAATTGAACTCATGACCTCTTGCTTGCCAGGCAGGTGCTGTGTTGCTGAGCTATATCCCTGGCTGCTTCCATTTTCTTAAGAGAGATTAGTGGTTCCAAGTATTGTCAGTCAGATAAAATCATTATAATCAGGGAAGTGGCAAACCCTGATACTTGCAGAAAAGATCATCTTTGACTTTTATGGAGTAAGAAGGTGGTAGGCAGAGATGTTAATACAAATATTTGGCAAAAATGTATGGCAGGGGCTCTGACCATCCACACAGCACTGTGCTATGCCCTCTGACTCTCCATCCTGACTGCAGCCTGGGAGTTTACAGGGCAAGCGTAATGGACATGGAGGAAGGTTAGATACTGAAGGCTTTGGGTAGGAGGATTATTAGTGAGGGACCTTGGTTTAGCAATTGTATACTTTACTCAGCCTCCTGAGTTGCATCCAATCCCAAATTATTTTTCCTGGCTCTAGAACAAAGCTTGATTCTAAAATCAAAGAAGCTAGTCTTCAAATTTTCTTTTCTCAGCTCAGTAGGAAAATAGAAGAATCATTGTGCCATCAATGACGAGGAAAACAAAAACAAATACTGGATTTTTTTTAAAGGAAAATGTTTAAGGAAGCAAGACATTAATATTGCATGTGTTATTTTGAGGATACTAGAAGAAGAAAATATCACAAGTATGTAGACATTCATGTTTGATGTAAATTGTCTGTATTTGTTAAAACAAAGTGAATATCCTAAGAATGAAGTTCACTGATGATACATTTTAGACTGCTGTTTCCTGCTTAGCTCATCTCTGATACGCAATCGGCACCAGTCACCACAGTAACTTGCGTTTGACCACAAGTGAAGAATTAAGTTTTATTTCCTAGACAAAGTGGAAGGGCCAAGAATATTCGCATTTCTTCTGTTGATGCATAACATCTTGGGAATAACCAATGATACCTTTCTACTGAGAAAGAGAACTTTTCACGGTGGTAGTAACCACGGGTTCAGTTGATTACTCACATCACTACACTAATATCTTTTATTTTACACTCCACACAAGGAAAAAAAATGTTGCATGCAAAACCACAACCCCAGCTGTCAGTGGAAATGATAGTTAATGGCACCTAGCTGCTACACTGGGGCCAATTCTTGGTAGAAGGATTATCTTGAATGTGGTTTCCAAATCAATGAACAAGAGTGAGTTATGGCAAAACTTATATGATCCCACTGCTTATCTCACTTCAAAACAGATGGATTTTTTAGAACAATCTGGTTATAAATTGTATAAACATCCATAAAAATTAAAAACAAGCTAAAAAAGTCACTCTATACAAAATCAATTTGTGCTTTCTAAAAATTGTTGCAAATGCTCCTTATGTTTATGTTGGGAATTGTTTGGATCTCTAAGTATCAATTTAGAATTCCAAAAGCCTATACTGTTTAGAGAGTTGTGGTTATCAAAATAGCCAAGGCAATTCCTATGAAATAATAGCATTTAGTTGAGTGCTTTCCAGAAAAAGTTCGATTTATCACAGTTTCTGAAATTTTACAATTTCAGAACAGTGAAATGAAGTATATTTAAGAAAAATTATGGTTTTCTGTTATTATCTTTATACTTTTTTTAAGGTCTGGGGAATATTTAGTATCATTTAGAGCCTTTAAGAAGGTGCTAAATGATTCACTTGTATTTTTATATAAAAATAAGTAAATTCCAACATAACTAAGGAAATAAATTCACTTGTATTTTTACAGTTTTTAAAAAGATACTGAGAGTATTGTGATGGTAAATTCTACATTAATTATTTTAGGGTACTTTGCTTCAAAGTTAGTAATTGCAACATAAAACCAAATGCAAAAAAACCCTATGATTTTGTAATGTGAATTTCTTAGTGCTGCCAGTGAAGTAGCTATCAACAATAGTGCTGCAAGCCCAAATTTTAGGAAGGTTGTGATGTTTTAAAGCAAGTTTTGCTTCCCATTAACATTTTTCCAAATACTAAGTCAGTACTCCTTTAAGTGACCAATATTTTCTTCTTGGATAATGGTTTTTGAAGGTGAACTATCTAATAACTGTTACACAGCTTCCCAGGAATAATGGGTTTGCTCTACATCCCCGAGTCTCAGTTTCTTCCTCCCTGAAATGAGCACACTCAATTCAGAAAGTCCTGTGCTCCCTCATAGCTGTGTTACCTCTTGTGGTTGTGAACACAAGGGCCAGTGAGTGTGGGGCATAGTCATCACTTCTCTTTTCTGTGTGGTGTCTCTTTCTTAGGAACCTGTAGCTCCATCTTTTGGCATCCAGGCAGATATAAACATCTTCCACAGGGATCCAGAGGAGCCTATAGTGCTGGGAAATATGACCACTGTACCCTCTGCTTTTTGTTAGCCACTGGTAGGAATGAAGGAGGACTCACAAATGTACTCCTAGAAGAGCCTTTAACATGCACACCCACTCCCACCGCATGATATTCTTTATTCCTGTGTTAAAACATGCTCCAAGGAGCCCAGGTGACCCCTGAGCCCCAGGTTATCATTTCTATAATGTCAATGCATTTCCTTTTCCCTGGCTGCCTCTCCTATCTGTCTCCGACTTCTAAATCCCTTCACCGTGTTCTCCTAACTCATTGCCAGTCACCAACAAATTCTATTTTTAACCTTTTCCTTGAAATTCACCTTCTTCTTATGACTGACCTATCTCTTGGTGACATGATTCCCTTTTAGCTTTCTTTAAATGAGTCTGATATTTTCCTTTTCCCTTTGTATCCCTGGGCATAAGATCATTTAAACGTCCTTCTTGTGCTTCATCAAAGTTCACATAATTCTTCTCTTCTTTATAAATCTCCTTAACTTCTTCCTGCTTTAAATTATCATGTCAGCAGACTACACCCCCCACCAGAAGTCTCTAGTGGTCATCTCCTACTGATGCCTCAGTCACTCCTCCTCATTCTGAGAGATTTTGCCTACTGGTTCACGATCAGTTTCTTTGATACCTAACACTAGCCTGATCACAAACTCCGATATCCACGTGGATGATGCTTCCCACAAGCAGATCTCTCAATCACATGCTCTCACCCTGACCTTGCCCTTATCCCATTCAGTTCTTCCCAGGAGCAGAACCTAGAATTTGCTTCATAACAATGACTGCCCTCATCACGTTATCTCAACGTCATGAATCCTATTCTATAACTTTCCAATCTGTTCCCTTTTGAACTCACTTCTGCAATCATCCGGCTCCAGTGAGACTGACAGTCTACTAATCCTAACATTTTTCACTCCTTTACTTCCCACATCATCCAGCCTAAATTCCATTGTTTAAGATTTACCTTCTCTTTCTTCCTCATTTTCTTGGCAAGGTCCTAGTCATCCATTCTCTGCTGTTAATCTTGAGCTCTGCATTTAGTGACTGAGTTATAAAGAAGTATTTATTTATGTTTTTATAATGTTACCAAGAGTCCAGGTCCCTAACACTGCAAGCAACCTTTGGCAAACTTTGATTCTTCTGTTTTTGAGGAAGGATTTCCAACAAGACACACAGGATATTGTATATAGGTAGAGTTTAATACAAAGTGATGGATTTCCAGAGTGAGGGAGAAAGTACACTTTGAAGCAAGCAGGTGGGCAGGCACATAAATGACAGTTACACTGAATGAGGTCTCAGGTTAGTTTTTACATGATTTGCTGGCTTTTTCAAGAAAATAGTCATCATCCTCTAAGGTCATCATTATTTGACAAGGACAAAAGGTCGTGGTGACCAGCTAGGTCTTTGTTTACTCCTTAGGTAGATGTTTTCCATTACTTTGCTTTGAGATCTTGAGGTTTATCTTACCTTTCTCCTGGTTTGGACACTGTATGAACCCTGACCATATTAACATGCTCAGAGGAGGGCACATTCTCTTGAGCTGCAGTTTGAAACCATAAGCTTGTGTGGATTTTTTATCTATACCTAATGATTAAAAAAGCAAAGGACAGAAAACATCTCTTCTTTGCTTTTCAAGGAGCCCCTTAGCTGTCTATCTCCAGGCCTGCGAGTATCTAACTTTGTACCTAACAATAGGACTTGGATTACAAACTGAAGTTTTCAAGGCAGGACAGTGCCAGTGATGACGATGATGATAACTATCATAATCAATAACATCCTACAGTTCATTCTATGCCTGGAAGGGTTCTGAATGCTTTCTAAATATCAACACGTTTGTTTCTCATGAAACCTTATAAGATAGGTGTTAATTTCTTCTCTACTTTGAAATTGAGGAAAGTAATGCACTGAGAGGGCAAGAAATGTTCTCAGTCATATGAATAATGTGGAGGAACCAGGATCTGGTGTAAGTTCTAGGACAGAGGTGACGAACCTATGGCATATATGTAATTTGTTTTTCTTTTAGGATAAAGGATGTTAATGTATGTATTTTTTTTCTAAACCAAAACCTCAGGATTCAGGTTTAATTGCAATGTTGGTACTTTGTGATAACTGAGTAGGTTTTGGGTTGCAGCTTGGGTGTGTCTCTAAAAGGTTCACCATCACTGTTCTGTGGTAAGAAAACAGACACTAAATAAGGATTCTCTGTTGCTAAGGTCTAGGCTCTTAATGGTTATTTTACACTACCCCCCAGTTAGGGTTCAATCATAAAGGCACAGTACATGAATCAAACAAAACAAAATAAAAAAGAAACAAGAAAAGAAAAGGTAGATGTGTTTATGCAGTATGCTAAGTGTGAGCCGTGTAGGGAGCCAGCAGCCCGTTACTAAAGCAGCTCCTGGAAGGTGGTTTCTTGGACTCATCTTTATGTGTTGTCAGCATGAAGTCACAGATTCACTGTGCAGACCCCAGAATGTCTTCCCTGGTGTGCCCCATTGTTGGGTGGAACTCAGGCTGTCTGTGTCACCTGTTTGGGGGAAAACTGGGCATGCATATCCTAGTTCCTTCCTTGCTTTTTTCCTCCTGGGAGCAACTGCCTATGAGGAAAGTGGGCTCCATTCTCTTCTCCTAGGGACCTGAAGGGACATCTGTCCTTCCATCCTGCCTGGCACCATGGACTAGGTAAGTTTCTGATCTGGAGGTTCCCTCTTGCTCACAGACTTGAGCAATATTCACTAATGTCAACTTTACCATTATAAAGATAATATTTAGCTTTTCTATCTTTGTCTTTTAGTTTTCAACTGGCACAAAACCAGAGAGGGAAGAGGCATAATATGCCCTGGGTGTTACAGTGAACTCCAAAATTTACCTACCTTTCTGGAAAAAATAAACCCAGCATTTCCCTGTTACAACTTCTGAAGACTTCCTCATGGGAAAACCTCAGGAGGTTTTAAGCCTAAAAAGGTAGTTCCCAATAAAGCAGTCCTGCATGGCTGTTTCCTGTGCTGCTGCCTGCTGTTGTTGCTGGTGTGGTCTTGCAAAGAGTGATGCGTAACTCCGGCTCGATTCTTGTTAGGCCACCAAAGCAGTTCAAAGCAGGTGATTTCCGTCTCCCTGGGATTAGCTGCCCAAGGTACTCCATCTTTGTGCTGCCCTTAACACTCAACCCTTTCAGGGGCTGTACTTGGCCGCCTGTTAGGTGCCTCCTGGCCCCAGGAGCACATCTTGGAGGTTGATTTAAGCATCTGTTACTTAACTGCTCAACCACTGTCTTCCACCCATTCCAGGACTTGGGTAGCTTTCCCCTTTTAAACCATCAAAACACAAGGGGATCACTACTCTCTTTGTTTTTTCTTTCTGGCTAATGGCTTTGCTTTGCATAAACGTGTTCTGATTTTTTTCTCATAGATAAAACGGGGATGAAAATAGCACCTGGTTAATAAAATTGTTGCAAGATTAAATGAGTTAATACAAATAACTAGTATGTAGTAAATGTTCATTAAATAGCTTAGCAATGCCTGTTATCATTTCTTATTGGAGGACAGGTGATATCTCTGTTACTCTGTAAAGTGTATTTGGCAGAGGAAACAGGTATAGAAGAGTGTGCTGGTTAAAATAACGTCCCACCAAAGTTCATGACTACCTGGAAGCTATGGATGTGATCTTATTTGAAAATAAAATCATTGCAGATATAAATTAAATTGAGATCATTCTGGTTTAGGACACCCTAATTTAATGACTACTTCTCTTAAAAGAAGATAACACACTTTGATATGTGAGGATGGTAGCAGAGAGTGGAGTTATGCTGGTGCAGGCTAAGGAATATCAAAAGCAGCCACTGGAAGCTTGACGAGTCAATGTAGGATTCTGCCCTAGAGTCTTCAGAGGGAGCATGTTCCTCCTGATACTTAATTTTAGACTTCTAGCCCACCAAACTGTGAGAGAAGATATTTTTTGTTGTTTTATGCCATAAAATTTATGATAATTTGTTATGATATCAAAGGAGAATAATACAATGGTAAAAAGAAAGGTGATAGTTCTCCCCTTGTTGTAGGGCATGTGTTCCAAGACCTATAGGGTATGCTTAAACCAAGCCCTACAAACGCTATATTTTTTTTCTACTTGTGCATACAGACTGCTATAGTTTGAATCTGAGGCTTTCCTCAAAGGTGCATCTGCTAAAGCTTTGGTCCCCAGCATGATGCTATTTGAAGGAGGTAGAAACCACCGCCTCATTGGGACCTCATTGACGGTTTTTAGGTCATGGTTGGGAGGTGCCTTTAAAAGAGCTAGAGGACACTGGATGCCTTTTTCTTTTCCTCCTTTTCATGTCCGGGCTCTGAGGTAGGTAGTTTTGCTTTGCCATGCACTCCTGCTGTGACAGGCTGCTTTCCCAGAAGCCCAAAACCAGTGAGGCCAACCCACCTTGGAGTGAAGCCATCAGACCTGTGAGCTCAAATAAACCTTTCCCCTTTACAATTCAGTTATCTCAAGTATTTGTTGTTACAGAAATATATATAGAAGTTTAAGTTATAAATTAGGCACAGTAAGAGATTAACAACTAATAGTAACATGCAATAATTCTAAAAATATACTCTAATTATGTGAATGTGGTCTGTTTCAAAATATCTTACTGTATTTTTACTGCTTCACTTAAAGGTAGCACTTTATGACTGTTTTGGAGATATCCAAAGTGTCAGCTCCACCACTTTTGCACTTCAGGGCCATTATTAAGTAAAATAAGGGTTACTGAAACACAAGAACTGTAGTGCTATGACAATTGATCTGATAACTGAGATGGCTACTGATCATACACAGTGCAGATATGCTAAACAAAGGGATGATTCATATTCTGGGCAAGACAAAGTGGGATGGTGTGAGATGTCTGCACACTATTCAGGATGATGTGTCACTTAAACTTAGGAACTTTTATTCTGCTGTGTTCCATGTAGTATTGGCAGATCGCAGTTGACTATGGCTAATGGAAACCATGGAAAATGAAGCCATGGGTAAGCAAGAACTATATTAGGAATAAAATGTTTGTTAAGCAAGCACTGGAATCTCACTTGATATATTTATTACTCTAACATCACTCCAATTATCAGGCTAAAAATAACATGAATGTCATGGTTAAGACTCACGTGCCTTATGGCATGTGTACAAAAAGGGAGAGAAAGGAAAGGAAATGAGAAAAGGAATTAAGATATGCTTATGTACATGTACCAACTCCACAAACATGTACTAAAAAAAGACAGGTGGATAAATGGAGCAGGATAGAAAATGAAGACACAATCCCAGGCACATTTAGCTATTTAATCTTTGACAAAGGTTCCAAAAACATACACTGGAGGAAAGATAGTCACTTTAATAAATTGTGCTGGGAAAATTGGCTACCCACAGGCAGAAGCTTGAATCTAGGCCATATATCTCACTATGAACTAAAGTGAAATCACAATGGATCAAAGTTCCAAATGTTAAAACAGAAACAGTTTGCTAAGATATAAAATAGATAATGCTCTTGAAGACATAAGCTTTCTGAACAGAAGCTCAGTGGTACAAGAAATAGTACCAAGAATCAATAAATGTGTCATATCAAATTAAAAATCTTCTGCACAGCAAATGGAATGAACAATGGAGTGAAAGGACACTTACACTTAAAAAGTTTTTGGCAGATATTCCTCAAGAGAATAATATCTACAATATATAAAAAAACTAAAAAATTTAGGCTACCCCCAAAATAAAAGACCTGATCAAAAGATGGGCAAGTCAAGTGGATAGACACTCCTCAGAAGAAGCACAAATGGCCAAAATTTGTGTGAAAATATTCAGTATTGCTGGCTATTGGAGAAATGCAAAGTAAAACAACATTAAGGTGCCATATTATTCCAGAAAAAAATGAGCACCATCAAGAAATCAAATATTGTAGTAACAAATGCTGGTGAGGCAATGAGGGAAAAGAAACCTTCTGTATTGTTGGTGCTAATGTAAACTAGTACAACCATTATGGAAATAAGTATAGAGATTCCTCAGAAAACTAAAACTAGAAATTCCATTTGACCCAGGTATTTTTTTTCTAGGTGTCTTCCCCAAAGAGTTGAAGATAGCATAGCATATGACATCGATACATGCATAGTCTTGTTTATAGCAGCACAAGTTACAACAGCTAAGTCTTGGAAGCAGCTGATACAGTATGTCCATCAACAGATAAATAGATAAGGAAAACGTATGATTTATACAAATAGGGTACTATTCTGCCATAAAAAGGATAAATTTATGTCATTTGTAGGAAAATAAATGCACTTTGAGACAATAATGTTGAGTGAAATAAATCAGATGCACAAGCTTAAATGTTGTGTAGTTTCTCTTAGAGTATAATATAGAATGTATAGAACATAGAATATAATATATTCTCTATATAATGTATATGATAATATATTATATTCTCATATAAGTGATTTCTCTATATTATATATACACACATATATATTTATTTATTTGATAGGATAGCTAATAGGAAGGAGGGAGATAGATCTTTTTTCAAGTGGGAAGGGAATCAAGATATCAAGAAATGGAGAGTAAAGAGATGAAGAAAGAATTGAGATGTGTTATATGCAAACACCAACTCCCCACAAGGAATGTAATCATGTACTGCAAACATGTGCTAATAAAAAATGAAAACTAAAGAAAGAAGAGATTCAAGCAAGGTCTGAGGATTTAGCTCAGTCTCACAGTTCCTGCCTGGTAAGCATGAGGTCCTAGTTCAATTCCTGGTACACACACACAAAGATTCAAGCAAAATATTATAAAGATCATTTTTGTAAATAAAATTTGCCTTCATTCAGCATGACTTCCAGATTTTAAGGACTTAAAATCTTTTGGAAATAATATCTGAAGTAGAAAAGAGAAATAGTTGAAAACAGAGATGTAGTAACTTCAACTGGAACAGATCATTAAGTTGGTCATCTGTGCCACGTCAATGGTCTAAAATGAATAGAAAGATGCTTATATATGCTTTGAGTTATCTTTATTGATCACCTAAAAGTTTTCCCTAGATTAAAGAGAACCCAGATGGAGAAATTAGCTGGAGCATAGAGTGTTCCAGAAATGATGTTATCAGCTAAGAAAAATGTGAGGAAAAGAAATGCTTGAAAGAGGGGAAGGAGCATAAAGTAAAGCCTGAGCCAGGGGCAAATGGATTACAGATCTTCAGTGGGCTGGAATCCAGCAGGACTGGGGCTACAAATTGGAGTGGTTAGAGGCTTATGAAAACCATGTCAGTAGCCCTAATGTCAACTGTCGTGTGTGTGTGTGTGTGTGTGTGTGTACAACAGTCTGTGGTTATCTACATTCTCTTAAAAACCTCAGACTTTATTCATTAGCTATTTATAGTAAATTATATTTAACATTTTTATGTGCTAAACATGCTGATAGGTGTTAGGAATACAAAGGAGAATAAAACAGTAGTTTTGAAGAACCTCTTACTTTTTGAAGAAAAGAAACATAAAATTGTAATATAATGTGATAAATACAGTAATAGAGATATATACAATATACTGAGGGAACACAGAGGTTGAGAGTTGTATTTAACCTGAATGAATCAGCAAAAACTTCCTGGAACAGGTAAATGTCCAAGCTAAGTCTTAAAAGAATTCATTAGGTGATAGATGGTTTAGCACAAGCTGGGAAATGAAATCCACTTGGTGTGATGCTGGAGCCTCAGATACGAGCAGAGGATGCTGAAAGATGAACACAAGCCAGCAGATGATCTCTCGCATTACTTTACAACACTTGTAGTGATGAGTAGCTGTTATATGAGGAAATATATGCTATGATTATATTTATTTTTAAGGGAAAAGTTCTCAAAAGTGTACTTGAGAGGGTCACAAGCAGAGATCAAGAGCTGATTCAGCAGCTGGCAGGGCTTAGGGGAGATAAAATACCTGTTTTCTTTTGGCAAGAGACTAAAGATATTAGACAGTTTAGGAAATCAGGTTAGTAGATCTAAGAGACTAAGTCAACATGGGTTTTCTCTCAGTGTATGTGGTAGAATTGATGCTGTTGTGGAGAGAGAAAACAGAGGGGGAGGCTTAGGGTAGATTATTTTGGAGGTGATTACAAAACTCCCTAACATTGGAAGCCTTATTTATTGGTTTACTAAGGTACAATAGTCAGTGTTTACTAAGGTATAATAGAAGGTACTTTAGGCTTTTCATGTATGTCATGAATTAGAGGGAATTAAGAAAATGAGTCAAACACTATAGTACCCATAGTCAGGCAAGCTGGCAGCATTGAGTGATGTTGCTGTGATGACTTGCCCTAAGCAGATGCCAGTCTCAAGAATCTGCAGGAGACTCCTATGAACCACATCACTGCTGTGGAGAACTCTCAAGAAGCTTGCCTAGAAGCTGCTTTGACACTCATATATACCTCCCTTAACTACTCACCTATTTAACAAATATACAGATTTACTACTGAAACTCCCACAGAGGATGTCAGTCTAACCCACCTAGCAATGACACACGGATGCAAAAGAAAGGAAAAGAATATTCTACAGTTGAAGAGCTCTGGGATGCCAAATGTTTTCTATGAAATGAAAGGCCATGAGTCTAAAAGCTTGTAGCTTTCATTGGTTTCAATTAGGGAGGTGGATGAGAGTCACAGCAGAGTGCTAGGGAAGAGAAACTTTGCAAGCATCGGCTGTAAGGAGAAACAGAACAATTTTGTACCAGACACAGAGGCTCTTCAATTAGCAGTACAATGTATAGTTTGTTTGGAGGCTGGTACTTTTACTCCCAGGGAAGTATAATTCTTTTTGAGTCCCATGGCCTCAGCTGAGATGTTATCTCATGTCTTAGCCTGAAATCTCACAGGCTATTGCTTGAGTTTCCATTTCAGCCATCAGTGGGGTAGGGGTTGGGGGAATTTTTGCCAGTGCTGAAATGAGACATCTAGGCATCTCAACCAGACTTGATTACATTATTTTAGCCAATTAAAGGAGCATCTGTTTCTATATAGCCAGTCTGCCTATCTCAGAGAATAGAGTTGAAGTAAAGGTCAGGAAAAATGCAGGCAAGGGTCTTCATTTTTCATGAGAATGTATCTTTATGGTCTCCCACACTTGCCATCTGACATCTAGACTTATGATCTCTCTTTTTTTTGTACAGTTCTGCACATCTTGCTGATAGAGCTGCAATGTCTTGTTTTGGTACAGTACATCTTGTTTACACAGTACTTTAGTTTTTCCTTATTGTACTGTAAAATACTATAATTTTACATTCTGTTACACATTATAGTACTATGTGTGAGCATTAGGCAAATTAAAGCTAAGTCATCAAGTTGGAGTTTCCTCCAACTATTTCTTTGTTCAGAATATTCTAATGTACATAATGTACACAATTCATCATTTAGTGACCAACTCTTTTAACAACCTGGCTGCAGGAAGGAAATGATCTTTAAATGAGAAATATCTGTACATTACTGCTTCCAGAGTATGACCTCTCCTCCTTTTTGCCTCCTGAATTTCCTGCAAGTGTTTTAATTGTTAAACTCTAACTAAGAAATGTACAGAGAAGAGGATTCTGGGAAATGTAGCTTTGGCTTCACTGTATCACAAAATTTAGAATAAGGTGTGTGTTCTACACACCAGCCAATCTATACATGATTCATTTCCTACGAAAACTTCTGATTTATGATTCAATTACAGTTGAGTGTCTGCCTGTGGCTGGAGACAGGACTGAAAAATCAGATCTTTTGTATTGTGGGAAGGGAAGTAGGGAAAGATGCAGAAAGCAAACTTGCACAGAAAGGTGAAAATGAGAAATCATGTAGCCTCCCCCACAGCCATAGAGGTAGAGAGACAAAGATAGACATCTGTTGAGAGAATCTCTTGCACTATGGCTAAACTTATATTTCGGATTCTCTGAACAAGACATGGGCCCTTAGAATAATTTTTCTTTGCTTAATGTAGCTTATGTTGATTTGTAATTGTTCTGAACAAATGAATCTTATGCAAGATAGCATCTGATCAGAGATGTCCATGCATGGGACATGCAGATGTCCATGCATGCGTGGGAGAGGTAGGTCAAAGGTTCTAGAGGATGATCTTTTCTTGAGGTAGACATTGGGAGCCCATCAACGTATAGAAGTAGTAAAACTGAGAATGAAGGAGCTCAGGCAATGATGTTTACTCAAGGTAAATAATAATATAAATATTAAAGTCATTATAAATGGATCTTTAGGATATATTAGTAGCGATAGAAAAGGCAATCAATGTTCTACAAAAAGTAAGTAAAATTGGAGTATGAAATAAGGAAGAATGAGTAGGCTATATACACATATAAATGCACATGTCTTGTTTAATAAATGCTATGGTTCTTGCAGGTGTGTTTCTTATACCTTGAATTTGAGATTACTACTTGTTAATGAATGAAAAAAACCTAACTTTGAATGACTTCTCTATCTTGGTTACTTTTCTGTCTGTTGAGAAAAAATACCTGACGCCCAAAGTGAAGCAAGGGAAGGTTTATTTCTTAAAGTTTGAGGTTTCAGTCCATACTCTGCTGGCTCCAAGGTAGGATGGCATGGCGGCATAGCCATTCATGGCCACTGCAAACAGCAAGAATGAACAGCACCAAAAAAGAGAGCAAAGCACATCTCCTTCCCATGTCTCCTTACCTTATATGCTGGATCCATCCCTGGGGGGGGGGGAACACTCACACCACTAATGCCAGCACCAGAAATCAAACCAATCATGAATGCCAGACACAGCTGCATCCATGATTGCATTAGGCTCGGTGGGGGGGGGAATGCAAACACAAACCATAACATTCTCATGATTACTACTAATACTAGTGAGCTTAGTTTTTATTTGCTTGTTTAGTTGGTTCTGATAATGTTATACATTTTTATATATTGAGTTATAAAATTTAAAAATTACCAACTAAAGCCGGATATGGTGGATGCCTGTAATTTCAGCTACTCAGGATGCTAAGGTGGGAGATTCCTGAGTTTGAGTTCAGTTTGGTCAAAAAGTGAGATGCCATCTCAAAAAAATAAAAGTTACCAATTAAATTTAAGCATGTGCAGTTTAAGGATAATAATGCTATTATTAAGACAATATTTCCATAAAAATTTTACTTGAGAGAGCTAGTAAAAAGGATTTTGAATGTTCCTAACATGAAGAAATAAATTTCTTCTTTTGTTTATTTTTACTTTTAAAAGAATAAAACCGAGTGAGAAAAAAATATGGTTATTCAAAATAAAAGGATGGACATAGTACATGATTGAAAACCACAATACAAGGTAATCTACAATGGTTACCATGATGTCTCTTGTTATCTTCAATAGAATTGCCCATATCATCAGGCACAATAAAATTGAACATAGCAGTACAGAACAAAATCATTAAAAACAAAAGATTGGAGACATTATAGGATTTTAAAAGAGGGTAATAGTCAAACTAGAATGGTATCATAGTGAATATTATTGTCTTCAGAGTAGTTGCCTATACTCTCAGACTTGATACTATCAAACATAGCAGATTCGAATAAATTCAGTCATGACACAAAAGTGATCAAACAAAAGAGATTCAAACAAAATCAGTCAAAACAAGGCAGTGAAAGCAGCATAGGGTTTCAGATTAAGTTAATATGAAATTAAAAATGGTTACCATAGTATATCCTGCTATCTTTGGGATAGCTGTCTATGCCCTCAATTCTAGTACAAGTAGACAAACTGGAACAGAATAGTTGAACTATACAGAGTGATGAAAGCAATGGGTTTCAAATCATGATACAAGATTAACAATGTCTTCTGCCTTCCCTTTTTAGACAGTTCCTCCCCTTTCACTTTCACAGGGTGCATTGTACATTTTGTATCCCACAAACTCCTTTAGTTTTTAGATTAAGGAGACAACCAGCTATTTACCTTAGTGGTTCTGAACCTTTTCACCCCTGAGCTTGCTCTCAAGTTGTATCCATTTACCTACAAAAGCCTCAAGGTTTTCCTTCCTTATAGCTGAGTAGTTCTCCATTGTATAACAGTGTTATGTCTTTCCAACCAATCTGCAGCTGATGGGTGATCTACCCCCACTTTTTCTTTTTCGTTTTTTTCTGGTTCCCTATCACATAGAGCATTATGTTCTCATCTTTGACTTTCAGTCCACAAACCCTCTTTCAGGTTAAATATATTTTTATATAGAGCATCTTGATGGACCCTATCTCCTGATCTACTTTGCCTGTGTTTCTTTTTATTAGTGTATCAAGGCCATGTGTGTTAGCAATTATGGCGAACCTTCTTTGCCTCATCTCTGCCAGGCTATTTTTCTGCTGTTGGTTGTCTACTTTCCCCCTTTATTCCACTGTCTTCCCCATTCAGTGAGCCCCCTCTGTCACTGTCCTTGAAACCATGGTCTTTTTTTCTGTCTTTCTAGAATGTTCTTCAGTATTTTTTGTAGGGTTGGATTGGTAGTCACGAACTTTTTTGTCATGGAAGCATTTTGTTTCTCCATTAATTTTGAAAGACAGTTTTGCAAGGTACATCAATCTGGGATGGAGGTTATTTTCTTTCAGGGCTTGGAATACTTCATGTCAAGCTCTTCTTGATTTGATGGTTTGTGTCAAGAAGTCTGTCATGATTCTGATGGGTTTTCCTTTATAGGTGATCTGTTGCTTTTCTCTGACAGCTTTTAATATTCTGTTCTTGTGTTGAATTTCTTGGATCTTGATTATTATATGTCTGGGTGTAGATCTTTTATGGTTATAGCTGGTTGGAGTTCTGTATGCCTCATATATCTGAGTATCATTTCATTTTCCTATGCTTGGGAAGTTTTCTTTAATTATTTCTGTAAATAGCCTTTGTACTTCATTTGTGTTTACCCTTGCTTCTTCATTCACATTTTTTATTCTTAAGTTGTAGATTCTGTTGCCATCCTCTAGCCTTTGTATTGCTACATCCTGGTTCCTTGTTATTTTTAAGAGATCTTTCCTTTCATGATCACATGTTGCAAACCTGTCTTCAAGGTGTGATAGTCTATCTTTAGTTTCTTTCAAGCAGTTTTGCCAGATTTAAATGGAGTTTTTAATTTCCTGGTAATCTCTTTGAATCTGTTTCTTGTATTATAGATTTTTTTATATTCTTCATTGAAGGTTTCTCTCTTTTTTCTATGCTCCTCCATTCTTCCATCTGTGTCTTCTTGAGAGGTACTTTTCATTTCTTATTATTTTTAATAGCTTCCTTACTTGTATTAGTATTTCTGTTTTGAGTTCTTTTATAATGTTACAAAAATATTTCTTTATGTCAGATGCTGCTTTTTCTAGAACCACGGGTGTGCAACCCCAATTTCTTCTGTGTTTACCTCTCCTAGGCCAGTACTGTTTGGGTTGGAGGCTGGAGACTTCCTTTAGTTTCTTCCTCTTGTCATGTTTCTGGTTTCTTCCAGACAAATGGATAATGGGGGTCCCCAGCACTTCCTGTATTGGCTAGGATTACTCTGAAGCATACTGGCTAAGGATTACTGCCCTCCCCAGTTTGCTGATGCCCACTGAAGTACAAGCAGGGATGGGGCAGCCTGGCCCCTCTCTTCTAAGCTGGGCAACCACTGGGAGTCTTCACCACAATACTGTGTGCCATGTAGACAGGGTCAGTTAGGGATAGCTTCAGGGAGACCTCATCCTTGGTTATTGGATCACTCATAGGAGTGGGACTCAGTCCAAGCAATTCTCACCAATCTGCTCTGCGCTAAGAGTGGCTGACTGAAGCCGCTGCAGTTGTGGTTCTGGCTTAGCCTGCCCAACTCTACAATGTCACCTGGCCAATCACCCACTCCTGTGGGAGGACTGAGTTCCCCACACTCACTGTGAGCCGAGCCAGTGCAGATCTCTGAACCAGTGCTGTTCTCTGCACTGCTGCTCCTCTCTGTGACCGTGTCCTCCCACTGACCCCTTGGGACTCACCAACCCCCAACTTCACCACAATCACAATTCTTTAGATTCCAGCAGTGTTTCGAACACAGTGGGACTGGCTCCAGTGAGAGCGCATCTGGCTACAGCATTCCATCCATGTTTTTCTTTTCTTTTTCTTCTTTTTTGTTTTTCCCTTTAGTTTCTTCCTGGGTCAAGAGGACCCATCTCCTTCCATCTGGTCTTCTTCAGGATGTTTTATTCCAGCATCTGAGCTGTTTCTCTGAGAGAGGCTCTTTATTTTGCTGCTTATTGATCCACCTTCTTCCTCCTTCAGAAATAAATTTCTTTTAGGTGAAGTATGTGCATGTTATTCCGATCACTACACATTATATGCACACATTAAATTTCCATAAATTTGTACAATTATGTCTCAAATAGAAATATTTTAAAATCCTGAATTTATTTTAGAAGGAAGATACATTTTTATCTTCAAAAATTGGAAATCTCAATATTATAGTATGTTAAATTTACACATTAATGCTGAAATAATATCCTGAGTTGATAGCATATGTGTCTAAATTTTAAATAAACTTTTATTATGTAATTTGTAAACTAAATATATGGGATGGGCCTGATTATTTGTAGCACTTTTCCTATTCTGTAAACCTGCCTCACACTGTATACATGATTTTTGTGGCAGCAGGAGGTATCACTGTGTTTTTGGTAAATTATTTCTTAGCTGGGTGCTTGATGTGGTTTCTTGACCTAACAGCATCTCTCACTTGGATTTTTTAGGACTACTGCAGAACCTCTTAATTCATCATTCAACTTGTACTCTTTCACTGTTTTGCTTTATTTTTCACTTACCAGCTGTGATGATCCTTTTAAAACATGTGTCAGATCATGGCACTCTCACTTAAAACACCAGAGTTTACTCATTTCCTTTAGAATACACCCAAAGTTCTCTTCTGGGGCATCACTTTGCCCCTGGCCATCATGCTAACCTGATCAACTGCTCCTTGCTATGACAGTAAACTGGCTATTGATACTCCTGTCCCTTATTTCACTCTTCCTCAACTTTGCTCTTTGCTCTACTCTAGAACATTCTTCCCATACATGTTCATGACTAGGTTCTTCCCTCCCTCCAGTCAGGGCTTTGCTTAAAGGACCTTGCCTTAGAAGAACTAATTCCAGCTTCCCTTTAAAAGAGATTATTACTTTTTCTATTTCATTTTTTCAAGTCTTAATCATTACTTGACAGTATATTACATAGTTATATGTTTATTTATATATAGCACCTCACTATAATAAAAGATCTTTGGGGTTGGGGAGTCCCCCTGTCTCTCTCTCTCTCTTTCTCTCATCTCTTTTTTTGAGACAGGGTCATGCTATGTAGTTTAAGCTGGCCTGGAGCTCACTTTGTAGTCTAGGATGGTCTTGAGCTTGCAAACCATCCCCCTACCCCAGCCTCTTGAGTGCTGGGATTATAGGCATGCACTGCCACATCTGGCATCTTTTTTTAATCAGTGTTTCCCCAGTGCCTAGAATGATGTTTACTGCCTAAAGTGTTTTTAAAATACACTACACATGTATTAGAAGAGCAAATTAAGTGGAAGGGTCACAGATTTCTCATATATACATAGCATGTCTCCTTACATAAATAGTCTCCCCCACCCCTCATTCCACAGCAGAGTAGTGCGTTTGTTACAATTGATGAGCATGCATTGGCACACAATTATCATTCAAAGTCTGTAGTTTTTGTTAGAGTTTGCTCTTGCTGTGGCACATTCTGTGGGTTTGTTCAAATGATTAATAACTTGTGTCCTTCACTATGGTAACATGTAGGGCATTTTCACTCCCTAATAAACCATGTGTTATGCCTTTTCATTTATTCTACCCCTCACCAATTGCCACTAATTGCTGATACTTAATTTCTAGTATGTGATATAGTTGGAATCATGCAATATATATTCTTTTCAGATTGGCTTCTTTCACTTGGCAATATGCATTTAACATTCCTCCATTATTTTCATAGGTTACTAGATCATTTCTTTTTCTTGTTGAATAATATTGCATTGCATGGATATACCACAGTATGCAACTACAACTCATTCAGCTACCGAAGAACATTATGATTGTTTGTAAGTTTTGAGATTTTTAAATGCAGCTATAAATATTTATGTGAAGAGTTTTGCAAGAATATAAACTTTTAACATATCCAGATAAACACCAAGGAGTGGGATTAATGGATCATGTGGCCAGAATTTTTTGAGAGATTATCAGTCATCTTTCCAAGTGATTGCAGTATCAGTGAGAGAGTGCCTTTTGTTCCACTTGGTGCTGTTAATCTTCCAATGGTCATTTGAAATTTGAGGATGTATGATAAGAACAAGTATATGATGAATTAGCATTGTTTCAAGCTGAAATTTAAAAAGTAAGTCTATTGTTGGGAGCAAAAACTTGTGAAATATGAAATTTTGCAGTCCCATTTTTCTCCTGCTGATAGATGTTGTTCCATGGTAGGTAAGATTGATGGTGTCCCACAAAGAGAAGCAGTCAGACAAGTCCTGTAAAAAATTGAATCCCATTCCAGCTGTCCCTGAGGTTCTCCCTCTGTTCCCTGTGATACTTGTGTCCTTCCAATATACATTTCTCTATTAAAATAGCATGGCAGAGATTTCTCTCTCTTGCTGCTCAGAAAGTCTTGTCAAATGCAACTTGATAGTGTAATGCTGGTGACATTGAACAATAAAGGATATAATGAAAACTAAAAAAGAAACCTCTGGAAATAATTCAGGCGGTGCCACTGTGTTGGTTACTTTCCTCTCACCATTGAAACAAAATTCCTGACTTTCAAAATTAAGGGAGGAAAGGTTTATTTAGCTCACAGTTTGTGGAAGTTTCAGTCTGTAATCAGCTGGCTCCAACGCAGGGTGACACAGCACAAGAGCAACAGTTCAAGGTGGCAGAAGACAGCAAAAGCAACAAGATCAAAAGGGGGAAAGCAAGCCTCTTTTCCTCCATTATATTGTAAACAGACTACCCTCCTCCACCTGCAAGGGTGGGTGTAACACTCACAATCTCTGTGCCTTTCTCTTGCACAGGATGAGGATCTTTACAAGGTGAGGACCCTGGTCCCCCATTGAGTCCCTTAGTTAAGCTTCTAAACTTTTCAAATTGATAGAATATGTCAACCATTATAGCTACAAAATATTGGTGGTTGGTGGTGCATGCTGCCTTGCCCATATCTCTCAGCAACACCCATTTCTGTCCCTACTTGCTGCCCTACTGCTTCTAAATGTAACAATTCATTATCCTTAGCCTGAGGTATTCTTTCTGTCTCTGTAGGATAGCTGAGAGTGCCAGGGGTCAAAGTCCTGTGAGCTGCTCTCAGGTAGTGGTGAGGACTGTGGAAGAAAATATACCAGCTTCATCCTCCCTTGAGGAAGGGATACAGCCTTAGCGGGCAGGATCCCATTTCTCAGTGTGATACAATTTGTTTTTTTTTTAAATTTTTAAAATTTTATTTAAAGAGAAAAACAAACAAACAAAACACAATAAAGGGTAGCAACAATACAGAATTCCAAGGAAAAAAGAAAAAGAACAAAAAAAACCCCACTAAGAAATCATTACTTGACAAATTACATACTGACATTTTGGGAATAGTTGTTCAAATTACAAAATTAAAACATGCAAAGTAGACATTCAAACAGTGAGACTGTTAACAGTTCTGCTCCACGATCTGACAAAAACAGCAATATGGTCATCCATCTTACACACTCAAACATACATGCAATTATATCAAAAGGATAAAATTAAACACAACAAAACAGAACACAAGAAAGCAATGTAAGAGACATAAATTTCAAAGCTAGACAATCAGAGATATTCTCTCTCTATCATATTGACTCTTTTTTTCTTCCAAATAGTTGTCCATATTGCCACATATAGGGGATTCACATTAAACAACATATTATGGAACTGATCTGAGCAGGACAAGGAGGGTGTTTCAGGTCTTCAAGACCAGACAATAGGGAAGCCAAGAATGGCTGTCGTAATGTCTCGCATTCTCTTCAAAACAGCTGTCCACACCTTCATGTGTATTGAACTTAAACAAAACAAAACAAGCTAAAATCATTTTGAACAAATGATATGATACTATGATAGTAGAAATGAATGATAGTAGAAATGAATGGTAGTATTGCTGGATTTCACATCGTGACATTACAGAGTCAGCACTGGGTACTGTAGTGTCTCTTTTTCTTCAAAATAGTTGTTCATTTCAACATGCATTATATAGTTGGTTCTTGTAAACTGTTTATAAGCTCTACACATGCATGAGTTTCTACATGTATATCTATCCTATCTGTATTAGAGGGAAAAACAAAACAAAGCAAGACAAAGCAAAACAATTTCTAGAAAAGCATGAAGCAAAAATTCATATAAAACCACAAGGTGATCTACAATGGTTACCATGATGTCTCAGGAGTATATAACAACATTAATAAGAACAAAGCATTGGAGATATTATAAGACTTCAAAAGCAGGCAATAATCAAACCAGGGTGGCTATCTTAGTGAATCTTGTCATCTTCAGTGTAGTTGCCTATACTCTTAGACTTGATGCTATCAATCATAATAGATTTGAATAAAATCAGTCCATACAAGATAGTACTCTAACAAACCAGATTCAAATAAAATCAGTCATAGTAGTACAGTATAAATTATACAGGGCTTCTGATTAAGTTGATAGGAAATTAAGGATGATTACCATATTATGTCCTCTTATTTTTGGGGTAGCTGACCTTGTCCTCAAGTTTAGTGTAAGTAGACAAACTGGAACAGCATGTACTACATCCAAGCAGAGTGATGAGAATAATGTAGATTTTAAATCTTGTTACCCAATTAACAATATCTTCTGCCTTCCTTTTTTAGACAATTCCTCCCCTTTCACTCCCATAGGGTGCACTTCTTATTTTGGGTCCCACTGCCTCCTTATATAGAGCATCTCAATGGACCCTATCTCCTGATCTACTCTGCCTGTGTTTCTCTCTGTTAGTATTTCGAGGCCCTCTATACTAGAGATTATAGCCAATCTTCTCTGCCTTATTTCTGCTATTCTGTTTTTCTGCCATTGGTAGTTTATTTTTCTCTTACACTCCACTGTCTGTTCACTGAGGCCTCTCTGCCACTGTTCCTGAAATGCTTGTATTCTTTTTCTCTCTTTCTAAAATGTCCTTTAGTATTTTTTATAGGGTTGGATTGGTGGTCACAAATTCTCCTAGTTCCTCTTTGTCATGGAAGCATCTTGTTTCTCCATTAATTTCTAGAGAGAGTTTTGCAGTATACATCAATCTGGGCTGGAGATTGTTCTCCTTCAGGGCTTGAATTACTTCACTCCAAGCTCTTCTTGACCTGATGGTCTGTGTCCAGAAATATGCTGTGATTTTGATGGGTTTTCCTTTATAGGTGATCTGTTTCTTTTCTCTGATAGCTTTTAATATTCTGTTCTTATATTGAATTTCTGGGATCTTGATTATTATGTGTCTGGGTGTAGCTCTGTTTGGGTTGTAGGTGGCTGGAGTTCTGTATGATTCATATGTCTGAATATCATTTCCTTTTTCTATGTTTGGGAAGTTTTCCTTAAGAATTTCTGTGAATAGCCTTTGCAATTCTTCTGTTTTGACTCCTGCTTCTTCATTCACATGCTTTATTCTTAAGTTATAGATCCTCTTGTCGTCCTGTAGCCTTTGTATTGTTACTGCCTGCTCTCTTGTTATTTTTAAGAGATCTTCCCTTTCATGATCACACATTGTAAGCCTGTGTTCAATTTTTGATAGTCTATCTTTGGTTTCTTTCAGTTTTGCCAACTTTCTATAGAGTCTTTAGTTTGCTGGTAATCTCTTTGAATCTGCTTCATGAATTCTAGGTTTGCTTTATATTCTTCATTGAATGTTTCTCTGCTTTTGTGCTCCTCCATTCTTCTGTCTGTGTCTTCTTGAGAGATACCCAGCCTTTCTTTTATTAATCTACTTATCTCTTGTTTAACTTGAATTAATATTTCAGTTTTGATCTCATTTACATGGTCCTGAAGATATCTCTTTATGTCCACTGATGCTGTGTTTGATGTTGCATGTTTGCTGCCCTCAATCTCTTTTATATTTACCTCTCCTGGATCAATATTCTCAGGGATGGGGGCTGGGGTTTTTTTCTTATTTCTCCCTCTCGTCATGTTTTTGGTTCTTTCCATACAAGTGTATAGTGTAATTCCCAGCCCCTTTTCTTGTTGGTTAGGGTTCTTCTGGAGCACATAGGCTAGGGGCTTCTGCCCTCTGCCATCGGCTATTAGAGAGTGAAGTGCAAGCAAGCGTAATATACGCTGGCTCCTCCCCTCCGGGTCAGTCAACCTTCAGGGGCCTTCACTGCATCAGTGTGCACCACCCTCGGGGAACCAACTGATTTGTGACAACCCACTGGGTCCAAGCCCAGTCCAAGCAGATCCTTCCAATCCACTCTGTGAGGGGAGCAACCAAGTGAAGCTGCTTCCTTACAGAGCCAGGACTTTCCTGCCCAACTCCAATATGTCATCTAGTTAGTTGCCCCTTTCCCGCGGGAGGGTCTTACTCCCATAACTCACCGTGTGTTGATGCTGGTCCCTGAGAACTACTGGGCTCCCCAACCTCTGACCTCAGTGGGGCTGCAGCGTGAATTCACAATGCCTCTGGGTGGGTCATGTGCAGGGCTGGTTCCGGGCGAGCCACGAGCAGGGCTGTTCAGCTGCAGGCAGGGCTGTTCAGCTGCATGCTCCGGCCACTCAAGCCAGTCACTTCAGCATGGGTTCGGTCACTGAAGTGGATCTCAGGCACAAATTCAGGCGTCTTGGGAGAGTGCAGTGCTTGCTGATCCTAGCTTCTCTAATGGTAACCCTGGAACCTCATATTCGAGCAGTTTCTTTCCCTTCAGTTTCTTCCTGGGTTGAGAGAGTCCATTTCCTTGTTTGGATCTCTCCACGGTGTTCTATTTTGGCATTTGAGCTGTGTCTCTCAGAGAGGCTCCATATCCTGCTACCTCTAGGTCCGCCATCTTTGAAACTACGTGTTCCAATTTGTTAATGACCCTATACTGACTTTCTGCCTGCATTAGTCAGCTTTTCTGTTGCTAGGATAAAATATCATCTACAACTTGGAGAAGGAGATGTTTATTTTGGTTCACAGTTTCAGAGGTGTCAGTTCATGATCAGATGGCTCCTGGGTGGGAATGTAATGATGGAAGGACCTGGAAGAGGAAAGCACCTTATATCATGATGACTGAGAGTCAGAGAAAAGGAAAAGAGTTCCAGAGAGGAAGGGAACAATGATCAGATATAATCTCCAAGGTGTTGTCTCCAAAACTCACCCAGAAACACACAGAAGTGTGCTTTATTAATCTCCTACATGTCTCCAAGACAAGCAAGTGGACAATCAAGATTAATCGTTACATTACTCCTTCCTGAATCATTTTAACTCTTCCTTACTGGTGCTTTCTAGAATCATCATCAAAGTGTCACTTGTCTCAGGCTCTGCTTCTGGTGTAACCGTGTCTAGGTTTCTTTATGTAAAATATTTCAATTTGATACGAGTAATTAAAAAATGAAGAAATGCTAAAATATAATTTACTGCAAAAGAAGTTACAAATGAACAAACTCATAAAACTAAAATTAAAATAATGAACACATATTGTGCTTACTATGTGCCAAGCACTATCTAAGAGCTTCAAGTATAACTCATTTGCTTCTCATGAAGACTCAGTGAGGTAGATGCCATTATTGCTTGCTAATTCCACAGTGTTTAAGAAATTTTCTCATGTCTACATGGCTAGTAAAAATGGAGCCAGGATTCAAATTCAAAGTGGCTTCTAAGTCTGTGCTATAAGATATGATACTATGATAAAGGCATCATTTAAAAAGATGATTGAACAGTAAGGGCATGATATTATGTAAGCAATTGCACATGATTAAATTGTTTTTGTATAGTACAGATGTACTATACATGAATAGTACAGAAAAATGATGAAATTTGGCATCACTGTAAACTCAAGCATAGTAAGGTTATCATGTATTAGAGTAGTTATGAGATGAAGAAACTTTTAAAAAATCTCTTTAAATTAGTATGAATCATTTGTTCATGAAAGTGATTCATCATTAGTGTCTGACAATGAATAACAACTAGCAGCATCTTCTGTGACTGATATCATTACAACCCTCAGGATGACAGAGGAGAGGTATAATTGGAAGCTAAAATCAGCATGTGTGATGAGGTACTAACCTGTACCTTATGTAGTTTGGCACTAAACTGAGTTAAAGAATTAAGGTCCTTTAGAGCTTTGAGACTTGACCAAGAGCTTTTTTTGGCATATGCCTTATGCCCTGATGGTCAGATGGGTTTGGATAGTTCATGAAAAGCACTGAAATGACATTTTGGAACAGTCAAGGAGACAAAGATACGTTACTGGTTCTCTAGGACACTACTAGTTAGTGGGTTAGACAAGCATCAAGGATACCTTGATTTTTTTTTTTTTAAGGAAAAAACTTCAGTTGAGTTTCTTCAGAGGTTTAATTTTATATAAATTTGTATGCTTTTGTAGTTTCTGCTCCTTGGTTTAAACTGTTGCATCTGTGGTGGGAGTGTGGCTATGCAGAAGAGGGAAGATGAAAAATTGTCGTGCTTTGCAGGTGGTTTATAATTCTTCAGAAAAGCGGAAGTCAAAAGCCTCCAGACTAGGTGACAGAGCGTACTGCCCTGCATCTGTTGCTCTCAGCCTCTGTTCTCCTCAGAGGCTGGGCTATCTGTGAAGCTTCTACACACATCAGACAGCAGGGCTGCCAGAGAGGAAGTGACATCAGTGCCAGGTGGGTGAATAAGGACAATTTCCTTCTCTGGGTGACCGACAGGAAGTAGATGGGAAGTCAGCTACACTCTGGCTTCACACCTCTGTCCTGGGAAATCCTATCAGGTGACTAAAAAGAAAACCTGACTTCCTAATTTATTGTTCATTGGCGAGAGATGCGTGGTACTTCAGGGGAAACCCCTGACCACAGCATAGTCTTGCAGAAAAAAACCAACTAGAAAAATACTTCAAATTCCACCTTGAGTGACAAGAAATATTTCCCAGTCTTGAGTTCTTTCACTTTCCTAATGGAAGTGTAGACTGAGTGTCATTTAGATTTCCCCTCTGTGACTAATTTTTTTTCTTCTTTTTTCTTTTTCTTTCTTTTTTTCCTTTTTCAGGGGGAAGAGAATGTGACTGAACGCAGGGCATGTTTTGTTGATGTCATTGTTGAAATGGTTTTCTAATAAAATCACAACTGTGACCAGTATATAAATTATTATTTATGATTCTAATTAGCAAATGATTCTAGTTTTCAAATAAGGCAAGCCATACATCATTAAGTTTGGAGATGCCAAATTTTAATTAAAGAAACTGATATATGTTTAGAACTGTAGTAATAAATGTGTGGTATACTCTCAAGCAGGATAATTCAAAGAAGAAAAACAGTGAGAACTGCAGTCTTTTTTTAAACCTAGGATTGTGTACCTGTTGCTTCCACAATTAAAGAATACACGAAACCTTTGTTAGTCACCATGAAAAGTAAGTAAGACAAAAGGAAAGGAAAAGAAAAGAAAACAAAATTAAACAAAACAAAAACAAAATTAAAACTTTGATGAATTGAAGATAAAGTGGCCTTATAATGTTCTTAACATAATTGTTAAGAAGACAATTCTAAAAAGAAAATATATGAACAAACACACTCCAATGTTATGTTAAATACAAAGGGCATAGGTTTTACAACCATGTAAGTCTAAGTATATAGCGACAGTATTTGTTTTAATGTCTTAAGATGAGTTAAAAATATGAAATATACATATTTATTTAGGTCAAAGTAGTAGTCAAGGTAAGTGGTTTCAGTAGTCATAGTAAGTGAGGTAATATGAGTGGTTCCAAAATGTATACTGGTTTATACCAAACAGAAGTTTATTCTTTGCTCAGGTAAAGTCTGAGACAAATATTTCTCCTCTAAGCAGGACAGATAGTGAGTGGGGAAAGAGGATAGAAAGTGGCTCTTGGAGGGTGGCCCGCTGCTTCTACTCACAGGCAGGCCCTCAGTCCAATGTGTATAGATAGCTGAGAAGGAGTGTGGGAAATGTGAGTGAGCTTCATGCCAGGGAGAGGCAGCAGGTTTTGTTCATGTCCCCTACATGCTTGCAGGTGAGAAATATACACGCTGATATCTTTGCTGTTGCTCATTAGAGTATGCAGAGTGTCAAGAAGTATTTAAAACGAAAAATATTTTGTACATTCCACTGAAGGTTTTGACATTCTATGAACCCTTTTGAGAGTCCCCACTAAGGTTATTTTCTTATTTTTTTTTTTTTTTAGTAGTCAAACATCTTTCTCTTTTCTAGTGGCACTCTACTTCTACTTTTTGAGGAATCGTATCATTTTCAGAAATGGATCCAGGATGGGCTAGCAAATCGGAGTTGCATATACCCATGTCATGAAATCCAAAGGGGTATCTGGAAGGCCCTTTTACCACATATTTTTCTTGGCATTAATAGTTTTCTACAGGATTCATGCCAGGGCAGTCACCTTACCTATGATCAACTCATTAAATTCACTTCCAAAAGTTGGATTTGGGAGCAAAGTGGAGTGGTAAAAAGATGGAAGCAAAAGCATGGATTTTACCGATTTGTTCTTGCATGGCACCCCACAAGATATGTGGAACAGCTTCAGGGGCTGAGATCTTCTGAGCTGTCTGGAATAGATGACTGACTTTGACCACGGGTCTTCTATCCATGAGCTTGTCCACGTACCTTCATTAAGTGTTACAGATGAAACTAGTCTGCTGTTTTCTAATATGTGAACAAAGGACAATAAATGTATCAAGCTTTTAAAACAATAGCCAGTAGCTTGGTTGAAACAGGATGGTTAGGAGAGCCAGCAGGGATTCAGGCACTAACTGGTTCTGTCACTTAGAGAAGTGATTTTTAGATAAGTTGCTTATTTTCCTTGAGTCTCATTTTTCTTCTCTGTAAAATAAAATAGATTTATCTTTCTTAGGTAGTTGTCAGAATTAAATGAGAGGATGGGCTTTTACTTACTTCATGGGCAGCTGTCATTTACTATTAGATATTTGTATTTTTACTGGCAAAATTTTTGGCTATACACTTACTCTGAAGCTGTGTTTTACTGAATCAGTTGGAGGGATTTTATGTTTTATTTTGTTCTGTTTTTTTTTCCCCCAGGGGGACCTTGTCATATTCAAGCTAACACTAGAAGCCTTCAATTTATATATTGTTTTGACTAATAATGGCTTAAGTTAATTCGGGAAATTGAGAACATACAGGCTTTGCAAAATCTCAAGCTAAAAGTAATAGAATCTTACAGGCTAACTAGAATTGGAACAGTACATTTGCTATGGTTTGGATACAGTTTATGTGTGTCTCTTCTTATATTGAAAGCTAGATCCTTAGCATTGCAATTTTGGGAGGTGGGGCTTTTGAGAACTGGGGCTTAGTAAAAAGTCCCTACATCAACAGGGTCCATATACTCCAAAGAGATTGTGGGATCTCAGTCTCTCCTGGTTTCGTTTCGCAAGGTGTGATATATTCCTCCCACTTGCGCTTCCACCACTGCCATCTGCCATGTGATAAGGGGCAGTTCTCACTAGAGTTTGTGCCATGTTGTTTGGAATTTCAGCTTTATAGAGCTAAATATACCTTTTTCCTATATAAAGTTAGCCTGCCTCAGGAATTTTGTTATAATAGTGAAATTGGACTAACACACTATTTAGTATTTCTTGAACTTTAAAGTCAGATCATTAACCAAAAAAATAAGAAAATATGAATCAAAATAACACATTGCTAAGTTTCTAGGGAGAGTTTTCATCTATCACCACAGTGAATTTATCTTTTGTAACCTTATCACTTGGATTGTTACTTCCTCTTTTGAAATACAGGGCCTGATAACATTTGCTCCTGGTAGAGATTATTTATATCTCAATTAAAAATGCAGTCATTTATATCAGTCACTTGTTTTTATTCAGTCTTTGCTGTTTGTTTCTTCGTGCTTGGTATTTTTCAGGTAGTTGAAGGTTTAGCAATTGTTTTTTGTACATAAAAGGTTTCTTTAAGCAGTTCAAGGATAGGCTAGTCACATAATTATAAATACGACTTACAGAATTAACAGATTTATGTGGTGTATATTTCTAAATGCAGAGAACAGAGAGCTGCCTACCTATTGTATAAAATAAAATAAAATAAAATAAAATAAAATAAAAAATTACTCCAGGCTCGAGAGAGGAGGTCATTTACCTAGTTTTAAAATGTGAACATGAAGATCTGTGAACAACACACGTTCATGAAAACTGCACTAATGATGGCCAAGGAACCACAGCCCTTTCAACCTTAATTTGTTAAAACAATTGTTACTCTTTTGACTTTGGAGAACTTTCAGTTTTAAAGGCAATCTGCTTAAGAATGCTTTCGGACACTCTAATTTGTGATGCTCACAACAGTCCTTTAATGGGTCTACAGAGTTCAGTAATTCAAGCCTAAATGCTTTGGAGTTTGGCACATAAAACACAAATAGAAATGAAATCTGATTTAGAAGTAACTGATTTTTTTTAAAGATGCCCAGTCCCTTGTAATGCTGCTTGATGTATACAAAGAAAAAAAAAAAACAGCTTCTGTCAGTACTGCATTTGCTTCCATAGTGTATTTTTATCCCACAGCCACAATAATAACACAGTAAGCAAATATACAGGACACTGAAAACAGTTTTAGCAATTTTTGAGTTGACCAAGCAAACTACTACTTATGTTAAAGTAAAACATTTCTGCAACTTTTTAAAAATCAAACATTGTTAAGGCTTTTGACTGATTATGAGAAAAATTATACTTGGTTCTCTTAAAACATTAACCTACTGGGAAAATCCATTATGAACCAAAATTTGTTCCACATTTTATTAACATAATTTTCCTACTAACCAACTGAATATAAAGAAATTGTATAAGAGAATCCTCTACATATTATAGCAGAGCAAATTGTATAAAATAGAAACTAAAATAATACAGGTATTATATGGGAAGTAAAATTTTGTCCAAAGAGAGGTTTGATCTTTGCCATTAATTTTGGGACATAAATATTAAGCCATTAGAATTTCCTGCTTGATAAGCAAGTCCCTGTTTACTTGAGGCCTTTGAGCCACGCCAGGTGGTTTATGCTAACGACGCGATTATAGTGGGGACTTGGGCCACAAAGTGTGAGATTAACTTCTGCAAGTGCTGGAGACTAAAGCCAGTCATACGGGCAGTCAACCATGTCTATGTGACGGAGCTAAATAGAAACTCTGGACACCAAGTCTAGGGTGAATTCTGGTTGGCAACACTTCATGCACGTTTTTGTACATCACTGCTGGAAGAAGCTCCCTTTCCATTGCTCTTTGGTTCAAAGATAACTGGAAGTTCTAAGCACAGAGTGCTCTTGGATCCTGTCCCATGTGTCTCTTTGCAGGCTTTATCCTGTGTTCTTATGCTGTAGTAAACCATAATCACGAATAGAATGCCTTCTGAGTTCTGTGAGTCCTTATAATGAGCTCTTGAACTTGGAGGGTCGTGGTGCCACTGAAATTGCAGTTGGTTAAGAAATAAAGGGGACCTTGAGGACGCCTAACCTACAAATAAAGGCTTAAAACAAAAGTCTTAGCAGATCTCTGGTCTATGTGCTTAACCTTTTAAAAGTTATCTGAAAAATCACTTTCTGTTTCTTAAGCCTTATTTCTTAACTCAATTTCTACTTAGTTCTATATCACTAAAAATGTCTTGCACTGATTTTGTCTGGGTTCAGATAGTATCTATTAGCTGCCCACAAAAGAAACCGGTCAAAAGAAAAGACAAACTGTGATGGGGGGAAAGGGAAAGGAAGAAAAAAAAACCCATTTATACACAAGACAGTTAAGATAGTTATACAGCTAGTTTCTCATTGAAAGGAAAGGTTTGTGCTATTATTGTTTGGACAAGATATCATGCTTATCTCTTATACACTGAATAATTACTATGAAGACAACAATATGCAATATATTAATTATTGTAACACTCATACTAACCTGTTTTGAAATTCTGTTTTATTGTTATTTTTATTTTTCTCTTTAAAATACAAAATAAAGTAATATTAAAATAAAAAGGAAAATTATGATTTACTTATTTTATCTTATATACATATGTAAGCTTCCCTCATTCTTTTGTCTTCCCAATATAACTACATTACATTTTGGGGCCAAAATCTGCATTAGAATGATCAGTTGAACATTGTTCACAGTGTTTGCTATGCAGACTAACATTTTTTTCCATGCATAGTGTGATTTTTAAAGTTAGTAATTGATGTTGTTCGACTGGCCTTCTTAGTTGTCCACATAGCTATCACTAATTTATCACCTTGCCCTCAATATTTCATGGGATGAAATGGTTTTGCAGTATTGCTGTCAAGGACTTTATTGTTTTTGGATACCTGTCCTGGACTCCTTAGTCCTTCAAGTCCAACCAGTGCTAGTTGTTTTGAGACCTGCTGTGCATTTATATTCTTGGGATGTCCCTGAAAATCTTTTGGAAATTTTCATGGCTTTTTTTCTGTGTTGGTTTTTCTGTTTCTGAATCCAGTTCTTCCTGCTTTATTATTTCTAAATCTTCTCAAAATGTTTCATGAGAAAGGATATAGAAAAAATGAAGTTTTGAACTCTTGCATAAGTGAATATTGTCCTCATCCTAACAGTTGATTAATGGTTTGACTGAGTGTGAAATTCTAGTTTGGACACTATATATTATTCAGAATTACTAAGCTCTTTGAATGCCTGGCTCCTTCAATCTCTACTTTCTGTATAGCTATTGAGAAACTTGAGGACAATTATAACTTTGTATGAAACTTAGTTTTCGTTTCTTAGAGTTTAAGGGTCTTTTCTATTCAAGATTCTTTTCAATTTGATGGTGCATCATGGGATCACTATTTTTCTTATTAATTTTATTGGCTATTCATAGGGATTTTCTATTGGGTTACTCATGTTTTGAGCTATGGGAAATTTTAAATAATTTCCGTGATAATTTTTTTTCTTCATTCACTTCTTTGCTCTTTCTGGAGCTTGTTTTACTCAGCTGTTTCAGTTCCTCAATCAGTTCCTTAGTTTTCGTGTGTGTGTGTGTGTGTGTGTGTGTGTGTGTACCAGGAATTGAACTCAGGACATTATGCTTGCCAAGCAGGTGCTGCACCACTGAGCTAAATCCCTGGCCCTATATTTTTAATATGTATCTAGTTCTTGGTCACTTTTTTCTTTCTTGGAGATTTCCTCACTTTATTTTTCAGCCTTCTGTTGTATTTTAAGCTTTACTTATTGCATGAATTTTATTTTTTAGGTATTTTTTCCCTTTGTATTGTTTTTTTCTCTACATTATCTTTGTTTCATTCAAGTTTATTTCTGTTATTTTTGTGTTTTTTTTAAACTTTGTATCCTCACCTGTTTCTGATGAGTTGTTATGTTGTATTATTAAGTCCTATTTGCTAGATTTGGTATGGTATATTTATAAACAGGGTCTTTTGACTTACAAGGCTTCTTATAACATTATACTTGAAATCAGTGTGTTTTATCATGGAATCCCTGTTAGTATATTTAGGACTGACCATTTCCTGGAGAAGTATCTTCTAGTCATCCGTTAGTTAACATTCTAGAAGCCTAGTGATCTTACTGTTTAGTAGGATGACTTTCAATTTATTTCTAATTTTATCACTTCCTTTTTAGCTATGCTAAATATCTAGAACTTTGCTAGAAGATAGACTTCCAGTCTTCAAACTAGGTGTCATGGAGTAGTGGTTTGGCTGAGTGAACTCAAAGGAATCTAACTACATCTTATTATATATATATTTGCAATCAATTGTTCCACTTTCAACCCTAACCTGAACTTACTCCTTCTGAGGTATTTGGTATTTCAATTCCTGAGTCTTTTGCTAGACTTCATTGTAAACTAACTCTCATCTTGTTAAATTCTTCTACTTGAGTGTTGGCCACAGTAAAAATATATAAAATTGAAGTCAACTACTACTTGATCATCTTTTTCTCCATCTTTCTGATTTGATGTTACCTCATTCATATTTTTCCTTGTGGGTTTTTTAAAAAATGTATTTGTTGTTTTAGAGGTTCTGAAAGAAAATAGGTGCAACATGTATTCTATACACCACATTTCATGTCCTCAAACATGTTATCTCCATCATTATTATAACAAAGGTAGAGAGAGCTGGAAGAATTACCAGGAGCTTTCCTTGGTCTTGGTCCAGGAATGATCCATACTACCTAGGCCTAGAGTCAATTGATCAGAAAACTCACAAGATACAAGTTTGGTAAAAGAGGCTGTGAAGTGTTTTATTCTCTAGGAAAGAGACTAGATCTGGATGTCTAGAAAACAATTGGAGTGTTGATTGTACATTTATTGAAATCTTACTGCATGTGCAGTATTGCACTGTTACACATTGACGTAATTCATACTCATGAAATCTTTTGAGACAGCTACTATTTACACTATTATTGTAGTCAGGGATTGCAAGGAGAACAAGACAATATAGGACACATACATTATAGTACTATTTTATAGTAGTCACCCAAGAGTCAAATACAAAAGAAAGAGCTCAGGAAATCTGTCCACACAATAAATCCCAAAGAATCTGGCTGAGGGCTTGGATCCCATGGCAATGTCCTGCATGAGTCCAGTTGAAGAACCAGAGCCCATGGCAAGGCCCACTTGAATCTAACTGGAGGTCAGAGCCCACAACAATGTCTCATGCAAGCCTGTTTCACAGATCGGCACTGGGGAGTCTCAAAGGTCAGCAGTGAAAGCTAGAAGTCTGTGCCAATGAGATTCTGTTCATATCAGAAAAGAAGCTCAATGAGCTCCTCTGGGAGAACCCATGGTAACTGGAGAACTGGCAGTATATCACTGCAACAACACTTCTTTTCCTCCAGGTCTCTCTTTTATGCCGACAACAATCCTCAGGTAGGCCATCTACGCTCAGCACCACACTGAGTTAGTTCAACTGGATGCTAAGTTGACCACTAGTTTTCAATCCACTACTATTATCTCTTTAAAAGTTGAGGAAACTAAAGCACAAAGAATTTAAAAAAGATTCAAAGTCAACAGAGTAACAAAGTTCTGACTGAATACACACAGCATGATTTCAGAACATTGGACTTAACCACTGCTTCATTTTGTCTCACATTTAATAAATCTATGAAAATTTATTGGGGGAAAAATTTTGTGTAAGGCACTGCACTAGGTACCTAGAAAAAAAATGAAACACTTTATACCAAAATGCCAACAGTCTTTACCCATGAACAATGAAATCATAAGGAATTGTCATATGTTTTTCTGTATTGTTTGATTTTTTAATTTAGAAGATCTTGTATAATTTTATAGTCATTAAAATATTTTTATTTGGAAAACTAATGAATAGGAAATTGTTTAAATTAATTCATGAGCTAGTTTAGGGAACAGGGACATAGTAATTAATGGTGTATCAAATCTTTATGAGAAAAAGTCTCATTCAAGGAATCATGGATTCAGAATTTCTCTGTCAAACAGCCTAAGGAAAAATGTGAATCTGCCATTCTGTATGGAAATTTTATGCTGGGAGGTAATCAGTCTGTTTTGGAAAAATATGCATGTTTTTAAAGCTTAGTACATTTTTAGGGGACATCCAGAGGTCAACCACTACCTGAGATAATCTAGTTAATAAAACATATGACTGAAGGTTTATGTACAAGTTTTAAGTGGTATTCTATCTTTTCTTACAAATTCCTTGTATTTTGTTTGAAGTTCAAATGCAAAAGCTCAAGTTTAGCCTGAATTCAAACTCATCACTGGTGAAATTTCCCAACTTTCCCATCACTCAGATAATTATTTCTCTTTGAATCTCTAAATCTGTTATAACCTTTACCTCATTTAACCTTAATCTTTAGTAATGCCTTATACTTGTCAAAAGTCATTTCCATAGAAACAAAATTATAGAATTGTAGAGAAACTTGCTGAATCCATCTTTTCACTCTGAAGATGATGTAGCTGAGATGTCAGGCATGGATAAAAGTTTTCCTCAAAATCCCATACGGTGTTGAAAACAGACCCAAGACCAGAATTTGGGAATACTTGCTTGTAGGCCAAAATTCTTTCTCCTACATTAATTCACAGGTTGTAATTTTTTCTCTAATTTTCTTGAAGGGAGAGATCATGTCTTTTACTTCTTTGTAATCAAAATAACTCATTCAGAGATCTACCTAAGAGATATAGCAACAAGCAAGGAGGGCAAATAGGTACTGAAATCTTGAAGCAGTATTTACTGAGGTTTCAGTGTTAATATCTGGATCTAATGGGAAAGAATGCCATAACTTGTTGATGACATCTGCAATTGACATAAAAAAATGAATACATGCATTATGTCAAATATGTGGATTTTTTTACTCTTATCAATAATCAACCTTTCTGACTGTATGAACTCAGTTGGAAGACAATACACAGAGAATATGACTCCCTATTCTATTACCGGAACAGGAGAATTAACTGTAGCTACTAGATTTTCTCACTGCTAACTTCTTTGAAACCCCTAAAGTTATGGTCAAGTAAGAGATGCTTATTAAGGACATTCTAGTTAACTGAAATCAGGATATAGACACAAATTTTCACAGTAAAACTTTGCATTCTTCTTTGGTAACTGTATGTCAGGCACTCAGAAAACACTTTAGAATTCCTTAAGGAGTAAAACTATGACCTTTAAAGCAAACCATGAATTTCTAGATTGTCATGTACAATCTCATCTGATATAAAATCGGCAATGTTGTAAACTGATGACTACCTTAGAGCATCTTCAAAATTATTTGAAGGACCCTTAAAAGTCCTAGGTGGTCTAAATGAAAAAGGGGGATTTAGCAAACTTTCCTGCAACCGATGGGATATTATGAGTCAAACTGTGGGGTAATTCTGACTCCGCACGGACCTCCATCCTCTATGTCATGCTTCTTCCGCAGGCTCAGCCCGCATGATGTCAAGAGTTCCAGGAGTCAAAGTAGCGTGGGAGCATGGATCCAATATTGACTCATACCGAGTGGAAGAATCTATACCAAAGTTAGGATGAAATAATTTGGTTGTGACTGCTAGGGACGTGACTGCTGATCACAGAGGAAAAGGGCAACCACGGTGTAAGTTTTGTCTGACCGACTACTCAGTTAAGACTGATGGTAGCATGAGATCCAACTGAATCTTGCTGATGCATAAGGCATAACCATAGCCAGTTTTCAGAAAGAAAGTCTAGCTGCAAAGAAAAATGAAAGTTTTTAGCCCCTCTGTTTTACTAATATGGTCACACCTTGGATCCTGGTGGCTTTGAAAAACTTGAAGAATATCTTGGTGGTGAATTATTCAGCAGTCTCAGTATTGGCTGAACCAAAAAGGTGTGAAACCACTAGTTTGCATGTACAACGTAAGCTGTTTTACATGGAGAAAAGAGAGAAATTTCTTTGCAAGGATGAACAAGACAGGAAAAGATCATAAAAGGATATATTATTATAGTGACAACATTCTAAAATGAAGAATACTATGTTCAAAGGTGAAAAGCTAATGGGAAGCAATTTACTTTCAACCTGGATACAAGACCAGTTAGTTACATAATTTGCAGGAACTAATGAAAAATTAAAATACAGGCCCCTAAATGATTAGGAATTTCAAGAAGGTGGCAACAGAGCATTAAGCCATGTATGAGTTGCTCCAAGTTAAGGTTCCTGACAGATCAAACAGGCTATAGGTCCACGACCCTGAGGCTGCTGGGATGTATGGCCAATAATTTCAAAATCCTTGTTCTTAGTCTTCATGTATTTTTGAAGAATTAAAGTGTGGTGAACATAATTTCTACAGGAGGGAAAAAAACACCAGAATTCAAAGCCCAATTGAGTTTAAATATTTGAACTTACATATCTAACATAATTAGAGGAATAGGCAATAAATCTAGTAGGCATTGATCAGTTAGCAGATGGGATGATTAAGGCAGAGATTTTGATTTTACACTCAGCTCTGCTTTAATGCAATGCATTTAAACTTATCACTGTTTTGGGTCTTGATTTACTAATCTAAAAAGTGAAGGAATAGGTAATGCCTCTAATTCCATAATTCTATGCTTGATCATGCCATCAAGAGTTGTTAGAGGACCAAAAAGAGAATTGTTAGAGATTAGATTTCAGCCGTGTAGTTAGTAACTCAAACATTTTTTCACATTATAAGTATATTCTTAATACATTTGTACAGTTCCAAGTAGGCATTCTCAATTTACAAATGTATATAATTTCCCATTACAGGTACCATTATTCTTGATTTCTCATTCCCAAAACTATATTCTAATAGATGAACTGAGGAAAGGCTATAATTAACTTATTTCCAGAAAGTGACTCACAGTTAGAGCATTGGTTTTCAGGAAGGTACTGAGTGCCAATCATCCGTTTCAAAGGTTTGGCAGGGTTCTGGAAGCACATTCTCTCGACTGTTTTCCATTGAAAAAGCAACAATAGAGTTTTGTGTGAAACAATGAAATTTCCACATTCTTCATTTGATGAACAGTAGGCTTTGATCTCCTAGCTATGTTCTGATTTTTAAAAAAATATTGTTTATTTGGGAAGGTAACTCCTTAAAGACCTTTCTGATTTTTTTAAACATAAAATAGCATTTTTGAAAACATATAATAATATATGGAATTGTAGTAGTCTGCATGTGTCAGTTGAAGAAATATAGCATCATATTTCTTGCATTAATAATCAATCTTATTTAATTAAAAATGAGTTTTATATAGATTAGGCTTGGTAACCTTGGGATTAGAACTTGAGGCAAGAACTCAAATTAGATTCTTAAGCAAGCATTCATATTAATGTTCATTCAGTACCATCTATCAGGAAATTTTCTCCCCAAAAAGTCCTAGGGAAGAAAAAATGTCATAAAAGCAATGAAATAACTTCTGATTTTAAGGAACTCAGTTAAACATGGGGGAAGACTTATGAATAGCTAACTTTAATTTCAGATTGAGAGATCAAGACTCTAAGAAAAGTATGAACCAAGTGCTAGGTCAGTACAGAGGGCATGGGATTAATATTAAGTAAGATTATTTTGTGAGAACTCATGGAGATGATGATTTTTAGGTTAGGCCTGGATGGTTGGGTATTACTCTGAGGGGTACAGATGAGGGAAAAGGTAAATTTAGGCCAAAGAAACTACATGAGCTAAGTTCAAGATTTTTTTTTAAGGAACAACTGGTCACTCAGTGTTTCTGAAAAACAATTGATGAGGTTTATTGAGGGTTTACACTATGCCAAGGAAAATTCTGACCATGTTGTATGGATCATCTGACCCTTTATGCCGAAGCCTAGCAGGAGATAGTGTTATTAAGCCTATTTTACAGCTAAGGAAACTGAGTCATAAAAGAGATAACTACTCAGTATCCCAGAGCCAGACAGTAGTGTAGCCAGGACTGACAGTCTGCCCCCATAACCTCTATACGTCAGTGTACACAATGTAGGTAGAAATCAAGGTGAGTTGAAACCAAAGGGCCTACTGCACATTTATAAAGAGCTATACTTTATAAATTTTGAAGAAGGAGAAGGAATTCTGTGTTTTTCAAGTGAAAAGAAATGAAAAACTAAAAGAATTCTCCATTATGAGTAATTATTTGGAACAATTGTCTAGAGTGACCCTATTCAATAAAGTGGCTGCTAGCCGCATGTGGCTATTGGGCACTTGAAATATAGTTCACATTTTCTCCTTCTCTGCATTGTGGGTTGAACCCAGGGCCTCATGAATGCTAGGCAAATGGTCTACTACTGAAATACATTCTTAGAAGATAGTCCAAATCGAGATGTACTGTGTACACAAAATATGCACTGTGTTTAGTGTGACAAAAATAATGGAAAATAACTTAATAATGATATTGATATATATTTAAATGATTCTATAGATGTTGATTTAAATGCAATGTTTTAAAAATCACTTTTAACATGTTTATTTTTACTTTCATTAATAAGTCTCCTAGGTGATTTAAATTTACCTGTGCAGTGCCTTGCATTGTATGTCTATTGGGCAGTGTTAAGACTAGAGTAATTTGAAACATATGGTAGAGATTTTACTAAGCAATTCTGATAAAGGGCTTCCTTACCACATTGGTTTTTTAACCATATTCTTTCCTTGCTTTCTGATCATTTGCAAGAAAAATTTTAAAAGGCTTCCTCTTTGTAAAGGTTTGTGAGGCCCTAGAATTTCCTTTTTCACTTGTTCCCAACCACAAGCAAATGATCAATATGCTCGTGGATGAGGAGTCAACTTTACAAGGGCAAATGGGGGAGATGCAGAAGAATTTCCAGTCCTTGAAGGGTGTGAAGTAAAAGTGTTTTCAAAGGATCTCACAAGAATGGCCCAAGTGGGCACAATGGGTTTGTCTCACCGTCAAAGGACCCAAAGAGTTGAAAGGAAACTCTAACTACAGCACCAAAATGCCACAAAACCATAGTTATTAATACAAACTAACTTGCATCCCCGCCTATCTGTCACCATCTCATCTTAAAAAAAAAAACTTGTGAAAATACGTAATCCTGATGAGACTTCAATTAAGTATAAATATCAGCAGCAACAGGAGATGCAGTACATTGTGCTGATCACCTGAAGATCAGTCATTAGAAAAGGAAGATCGGTGAGGTTCTTTGGACCTGATCTACTTAATACAGGAACTACTGATTTCATCTTCTTTAGCCCAACTCTCTGAAACAATGAAGCTTACAAGTTCCATCTTGGCTCTTCAGTTCTGCATCATTTTGAGTTTTTCTAGCTACTACTGCCAGTCAAGATTTACAAATGAAATACGTATTCTAAAGAACTATTTTGTAAGTATGATCTTTTAATAATACTCGCTTATGGTGAAAGAAAATGACTAAATGTTGGCTTATGTGTCTGACAGGCTGTCATATCTAGTCCATAGTTCTTTTGAGTAGATGTAATGTTTGCAGATTGTTGGTGGGATGTTTCTTGATTAAATAATCTGTAGATTGTTTAACCTCCTGCCTAAACTGCTATAGAGACTTAGAGGGGATTCATGAACCCTCCAAAAGATGAGCCTGATATAGGTGTAAAGCATAATGGTTTTGATAATTTTGTGGCAAAAGTCTATTCAGTTACAATAAGCCAGATAGTGTGTGATATTGAAAAAATGATTATTAGTTTCTGATTTCTCAGACTACTATGAAGGTGACAGTAAAAGGTCAATAATTCTAGTAAAAATAGCAATAGGAAAGAATTTATTAATTAAAGTTAAAGAAGGTGAAGTTCTTGAAGTTTTGGCTTATTACTATTTTCTTCAAGAAGTGATTTCAAAATTTTAGTGCTTTGTGTATATTACCTATGAAGTAAGTCACTTGCTGAGGTTTCATAAGAGTGATGATTCTGGATCAGAGCTTTAAAATATTTTGTTTTATAAGTTTCTTTTTAAACTTTTTATAATTAATACAAGTTTTTGAATTTTAAATAATCTACTATTTGTCCAACATCTAGATTTTATAATAATGTTTAAGTGTTCACAATTTATTTTATTCTTACAATGTAGATTAAATCTCTCTCACACATATGTATTTGGGACTACATTTTTGTGGGAGGGGGGACCGGGGATTGTACTCAAGACCTTGCATTTGCCAGGCAGGCGCTTATGCCACTGAGCTAAACCTCCGGCCCTGGAACTACTTTTAAAAGATGACATAATAATACCCTGCAGGAGGGTACAGGTAGATGTTACAGAACTCTGTACCATACAGAGGCAGTATATTTTAGTGGGATGGTTTTGCTGTAGTGTTTCTTCTCTCCACTCAAGCTTAAAGATACACTGTGTGTGTATGTGTGTTTTGTGTGTGTGTGTGTGTGTGTGTGTGTGTGTATTTAAACTGTTAACTGTAGTTATTTGGGACATCTAGAAGTGTCCCCAGCCTTATTGAGATCATTTGTAAATTTGCAATTTAAGGGTTACACCAGTAACTAAGAAAGCTAAAAGAGGATAGTAGTCCTTGTCTTAATCTAGTGTAAAAGCTTTTGGAAATATTTACTGTTAGAATACAATAGAAGGATTGAGAATGAAATCAATGACTGTTTTCTGCATTTGAGTTCAACGAAACTTTACAAATATTTTTAGGACAATTTGTAGACTAATTTTGTTTTATTTCTTCTCAGAAAGCAGATAACTCAGATGTAGGAGACAATGGGACTCTCTTCGTAGGCATTTTGAAGAATTGCCAAGAGGTGAGCTGAACATTCCATTTGGCTGGTATTTCTGTTGCTTATTTCCTGATGAATAAATTCACATTATCTTCTCTTTATGCTTTTTTCTCTGAAGGAGAGTGAAAGAAAAATATTTCAGAGCCAAATAGTCTCCTTCTACTTCAAACTCTTTGAAAAGCATTTTACAGACAATCAGACTGTCCAAGATAGCATGAACACCATCAAGGAACACATCATTGCTAAGTTCTTCAAAGACAACAGCAGCAGCAAGGTGCAGGCTTTCAAAAACCTGATTCAGATTTCGGTGAGCATATTGCAATTTTTCATTTCATGGTGGACGCTTTTGCACAGAATTTAACACTCAGGAAGCAGCAACTAGCTACTTAACATTTGCTCAGGCTATGAAATGAACAAATGGCTACAATATTTCCTTACTAGTTTCATGCATATTTTGGATGATTTTTTCAAGTGAATATAGGAATAAAATAAATGTGTTATTTGGGAAAACACAGGCACAGCAGGCAGGTGAACAGATAAATCCAGTGAAGAGGAAGTAGAGGAAGCAGTAGAGGAGGTTCTTTCATTGTTCCTTGCTTGTGTGATGGAAATTCTCTTGCTTTGGAGGAAAGGTTATGTGTTTAATGGAAAGACCAGTAGGAGGGGGTGAGAAAATTTGTTCTCCTCTTAACTTGGCCACCAATGTACTGTAACATCAGCTGAATCACTTGCCTGGCTGGGTGTCAGTTTCTTCATCTCAGAAGGAACCTCCTGAGTTACTATATAAATTCTACTGTTGCCTTGCTCTAAACATTCACAGTGCCATGGGTGGAAAATGAGAGCAGAGAAAGGTATAAACTTTGGGGAGGCAGCAAGGTCATCTTACTGTGCTGTCTGGTGACCTCTGACATGTAGCCCATTTAGAAATGCTCTTTATTTTTAGGAGAAAGTAAATAGAATTTACAACTTATTAAGGGATTGCTTCATGAGCTTTTGGATTCTAATAATCTCAGCTGGAGAAATCCCTAGGCTTCTCATTTTTATCTCATGAAATTATTTTGCGTCCTTAAATTAGGGCTTCTAGAACGTGCATGGTAGGTTTAAAGCATAAAGGCATTATGTTTTCCAAACTTCATCTATAAGACAAAGGTCTCCAAAATCCTTTGACTTTGAAATAAATGGGCTCAAATGAGAGGGTCATGGTTCTTGTTACGGCTTGTGCCCTGAGGATTTGCGCTCCGCTTTCACTACATCTGGATCTGCTTCTGTCTTGTCTTGTGTAAGCTGCCAGCGACGGAAAAGAGAGATGGCACCACATTTTCCTGGGCTGTAGGCCAGAGACTGAGAAAGCACTTGATTCTGATCCAGTGCTACTCTGGCTTGCTTTTCAGTCCTAGATAAGTCTCTTAAGGCCTTGGTGACAGATACAAAGTTATTGCATGCACAGCACTCAATGCTACCCTTTTCCCCCCCAACACTTTGCTTCAGGGCTTATTTCATTGTATAATTTTGAAAATTCTGTAACAGTAAAGTTAAGGACATATGATGTATCTCATCACATTATAACAAAACTGGCAATTTATCATTGTAGCTTTAACTGATAAAAAGTGAATATTGCATAATATATTATTACTCAAACTCACTTTTTGAAAAGAAACACTTCCATTTTCATTCATAATGATACCGAAAGGAGACTATCTTGATGGCTCATATACCTGAAATCAATTTTGCTCTTTGCTCTACTTTAGGTCAGTGATGAGGGTGTCCAGCGCCAAGCGATCATTGAACTCAAAAAAGTGATAGATGATCTGTCACCGAACCAGAGGAAACGAAGAAGGAGTCAGATGCTGTTTCAGAGCAGGAGAGCATCCAAATAAGAGGCATTCTGCCTATAATATTTGAATTTTTAAATCAAAATCTATTTATTAATATTTAAAATTATTTATATGGAGAATATATTTTTACTCATTAATCAAAGAAGTATTTAATAGTAAGTTTAATGTAATAAAATGAATATCTATTAACTATTATATATTAATATATGTATTATTTATAATTCCTGCACCCTGTCATTGTTCTTGTCCCTTTATCCTTTCTGACTAATTAAGAAGACTGTGTGATGATCCACCTCTATCTCAGGGGCCAGCTAAGCAGCTGACCTGAGCAAGACCCTGAGGGTTGTGTATTTATTTCAGTTGAAGAAGAAATACAAGAAATATTTAGAGATAAAATGACACCATCTAGTTGCTGCCTATTTGAGAACATCTCTGCATTCTGAGCCAGTGCTTTAATGGCCTGTCAGAGAGCACTTGACTATGTCAGGTGATATGACTGGTACCCTGGTAAAAACACAGCATCTCAGGAGATTTCACATCTGGTGCTTCTAAATATTGCTGACAACTGTGATTGAACCCAAATGGAAAGTAACTCACTTGTTTAATTTACTGATTTCTAATATATATAAATAAAGTATAATTTTACAAACATTTATGCTATGTCAGACTTGTTCTTAGCAAGGACCTGGGTGAATGAGCTACATATTTAGGAATACTTAAGAAGGAAGACAGTAATTTTTAGCAATGGAAATCTTAGCACTGCATTGGTTTTTTGTTTGTTTGTTTGTTTTTGTTTAACATATACCCGAGACTGAACTCACAACTTCGTGATTGCCAGGCAGGCACTTATGCTGCTGAGCTAAATCTCCAGCCCACATTAGGCTCTTTTCAATGTGATGTTTTCATCTGCTAGCAATTTATTGGCTTTCACGGCTCCAGTTGACAGTTATTTGAATTATATTTCCAAGACATAGATTTAATTATGACACCATTCTATTGAGAGTTTCTGCTATGGACAATAGTCCAAGCTACTTAGGTTGGTAGACAGAAATTTATTTCTATCCCTTTCTTCCATTTCCTTCCTCTACTTCAGTTTGGTGTCTCTCTTCTTGACTTGGGCAAATAGCATTGAGTGAGAGAAAGAGGGAGAGAGAGACAGAGAGAGAGAGAAAGAGAGAGAGAGAGAGAGAGGGAGAGAGAGATAGAGAGAGAGAGAAATCTGGATTGGAATCTGGGCTATTACATTGCAAGGAATATGATCCTTAAAGAATTATCTATATTTTCTAAACTTCAGTGTTCTTCTCTGCAAAACAGAAGTAATATTGTAGTGAGAGTTTATTTTATTACTCAGAAAATACTTACTGTAGACACCTATTATGTGCCTAAATGCTTGAAATATCCTGGTTGACAAAAACCAAATAATTCTGGTCCTTGGAGAGTTTCAAATTGAGCAATGAAGAGGTAGACAATGAAAAAAAATACATATTCTGTAAGAAAATTGCATGATGTTAGAAAGTTATGGATGCTTAAGGAAAAAAATAGAAGTAGCAAAGAATGGAAGAACTAGAAATAGTGTGAGATAAATTCAGTGAGTTAGAAGTTTAAATCAAGTGACTATATTTGCTATCATTGAAGAAAAAACATTTGAAGAAACATTTGTAAGGAAGGTACTCTTCTTTTATTACAGCAATAGGAATACCCCACAAAAAAAATTGAGATTGGAGATTTGCTTGTTGTTAACAGAACAGCTCAAAGACCAATCTGGTGGTTCCAAAAGATGGTAAAGGAAAACAGTCACCATTTAAGAGGGATACAGAGGAAGTACCCTTGGGAAAGAGCCAGTGTGTCCCTCATGTTGGAGGAGGCTAGGGGTACAATGAGTTCGGTGGACTGTGAAATACAGAAGACTCATGAAATAGATGTTAAGACAAGAGGTTACGAATGGGGAATGTGAGTATATAAACAGGATGATATGGATATTGAGATTATTTCTCTTGGTTTTGGGGATAGTACCAATAGGATTGAAATTGTCAAGGACTGAAAAGGTGAGATATTTGGATTGATGGTTTCAATTGACCCTTCTACAATAGTAGGATCTAGGGAAATCATTTATGTAAAGGAATCATTTTAGTCTTTGAAAATAATCAATGGCAATTAGGTTGATTTTTGAGCAATTAAGTGACAGTGGATGAAAAACTGATTCCAAAACTTTTACATATTTAATGAGAAAAATAGAAAAATGTCTAGGCTAATTTTGGTATGATTGTTACTGATATCAGATCTTGTCATTGTCTTTATTCTTGTTAGTACTTAAGATTGAGTGATGTGGACTCTATGCTACAGATGGAAGGCTATTGTGAGATTATCTTGTATAAAACATAGAACCAGGACATACCTCTGGGTAAGGCATCAGTAATTCTTGTTTCTCATCATCTCGAGAAGTAATTAATTATGCAATTGGAAATGAAGTCAGAGTTATAGTCTAAGTCTAGGTAAAATTTGGTCTAGACTCTGAGACACAGAAAGATATAAATAGTGTCTTGTGATATGATAGTAGCAGACAGTAAGACAGGGAGGAGGTCTTAATTGGGAAGATCTGATAAAGAGTCCCTTGTGGCTTTGGCATGGGATAAAGAAGAGAAAAGCTTGTTAAATTTGTCTCTAGGAATAAGACCTATTATCCAGAAGGTAAAACTTCATCGGTCTTGTAACAGTACATGAGGGAAAAACATTCTTATATCTTCAACTTCTTCATGTCTCATGCAAAGCTCTGTAAGAAGAAACAGTTTTTTGTTTGTTTTGGTACAAGGATCGAACTTAGGACCTTGTGCTTGCTGGGCAGGGACTGTGTCACTGAGCTATACCCCTGGCCCAGAACAAACAGTTTTGAAGACCAAAGTCCTGAAACTGTGTGTATATGCCAACTAAAAAACTGAGATTTAACAGACAGATGGTAGGGAACATTGTGTGTTGCCATACTCCTTTTGGACTTTGGTAATGACAGTGACTCACAGGTGTGGGAGGAGCAAGACAGACTTTTTCTGAGAAGGAGAACTGAGGAAATCTCAAAGTAAAGAAGGGATGCACAAAGAAGAGCACTGAAGAAAGGGAAGAGAAAACACAGCTTGGAAAGACACGACAAGCATCAGAACCAGTTAGGACACAGACATTTTGTTATGCAAGAAATTTAAAACAATGACAACTATTATGTTAAGGGATATAATGAAAAAAGTAGATACTGTGAAAAAACAAATGGGTAACATAAGCTAAGAGATGGAAATTCTAAGAAATATTTGAAAGGAAGTAACATAAATAAAAAACACTCTAACAGAAGTGAAAAACGCCATTATTGAATCAGTAGAAACAGTAGAGCCAAGGAAAGAATCAGTGAGCTTGGAAATAGGTAAAAAAGTAATTTCTCAAACTAAAATATGGCGAGAAAAAGACCCAAAATGAAATAAAAGTTAAAAAAACCAACAATGTCATAAAACCAGGACAGAACAGCTCCAAACTTGGAGACAGTTTTAACAGTTGAGGTAAAACTATAGATTCTCATAAAAGCATTTAGCAAAACAAATTCCTATGAAATTTCCCCCAAGAACTATCATATTTAAATTGCAGAAAAACAAAGAAAAAGGGAAAATTGAAAGAGCAAAAAAACCACTTAGAAAAGAACACAGAAATTATAGTCATATAGAATTCTAATGTTTCCAATTGTAATTGTAACAAATCACCACAAATTTGGTATCCTAAAACAATATGAATTTATTGTTTCACAGGTCTAGAGTTCAAAATTAGTCTCAGTGGGCTGCAATCAATGTGTTGAGCAGCTCATGCTGCTTCTGTGGGCACTGGGAAGGAAGCTGTTTCATGTCCCTCAGTTTCTGAGGCAGCCTGTACTCCTTAGTTTGTGGTCTCCTGCTTTCATCTTCATAGCTGAAATGATTGGTCTGAGTCTTTCTCTTGTTGCTGTCTCTCTGATCCTCTTTCTTCCACCTTCCTTTTCCACTGTAAGAGCCCTTGTGTCTTTACTGGGTCATGGACAAGGAAATTATACTGTATTATCTATGTGACAATCATTGTCTTTTGTAACAGATTTGAAAATAAACTTTATGACGCTTCACTTATTGAGTATTTGATATCAGGCTTCACATTGGGTCCTGTTACTCTTCTAATAAAAATACCTATTGATTAACTAAAGATAAATTTATTAAACCCACTGACATGAGGGGAGAAAATCATGAGCAAAATCTTAGCAGAATCTCAGAGAAGGAGGCCACGATTGGGTGTTTATGGAGCTTGCTGCTATGTACTCAACTGAACTCTTTCAACAAAGGGAGACTGAGATGGAGAATTTCATGATATAATAGTCCAGGGCTAGCAGAAATAGTGGGGAAAGGTTCTTGAAGCAATTTTTGATACATAAGTAGTTATTAATAATCAGATTACTCAGGTGAGCAATCTAATGTCCCGATAAGTTTGCTTGTTCAGTTAAACAAAATACATGTTTAGATAAACTGATGGTCAATAATTTGCTGAAGCAAACAGTGTTGTTGTCTGCAGACTTGTTTTCCTGGGGAAGGGTTTTCTGCAACAGATAGTTAAGTCTCCTGGATTCAAGTGGCCTGAGGTCTCAGTTGAGCTAGCTAAGCTACATGAATGCAGATCGTCTCAGCTCTTATGTGCTCATATGAAATACTGGCTACTGAGAAAAACCTTTTCCTTTATAGTTTTATTACCTTAAATTATCTTCTCAGTAATTTTACATGTTAGGCATAATCAGATAGTCACAGTTGATGGAAAGAATTGGTAAGAACTGAGGAATTTTGGCTTGTCTGTACTGTACTCAGTACAAAAAATACAAGACCAAGAGTCTCATATGTTGCTCTTTTTATCTAGAATGAGACTATTTGCTCCATGACATGGCCTTCTTTGGTCAGGTGTTTATGAGGGATCAAAGATGTCAGTGCCAACTCTCCCCTGAACTTCAGCTGTAAAGCCACATCAGAGTTATTGACATCCTGGGTATAGACCTCCAAAGGATGTGTAATAACCAGTCATGTGACATAGATATAAACCCTTGTTCAGAGTTCAGATAAATCTTGATTTCATTAAAAGAAAAATTTAAGTCTTCCTTCTCTCATCTATAAAATGATAGCTTATGAGATAATTGTGAAGATTAAGTAAGATAATACCTAGAAATGCTTGGAGAAAAAAAACAATGCTCTGTGCATGGTAATTACAATTATTGCTGACTTTAATTATTTTTGTTAAATAAATCAATGAATCATTGTCATTACCTCCCCATAGTAACAAATTCTCTTCAGTTTTTATAAATTTTAAATTGCACATATATATGGGGCCTATTTTGGTAGATATATAATGCATATATTCTGTAATATATGTGGTAATTATATATATTTATGGGATTAAGTACGATGTATTGATAAATATATTATACTTGTGTTTTGATAATTGTGTTCAATTCAGGATGCTGGCATATCCATTTCTTTGCATTGAGAACATTCAAAATCCTGTCTTGTAGCTATTTTATAATATCGAGTAACGTTATTGTTAACTATAGTTACCCCATTGTGCTGTAGAAAACTATAACTTAATCCTACCTACTTGTATATTTTTTTTCCAGTTTTTTGAGACAGGGTCTCACTGTGCAGTTCAGATTGACTTTGAACTCATTTTGCAGCCTAAGGTGGTCTTGAACTCATGGCAATCCTCCTGCCTCAACCTTACAAGTGCTGGGATTACAGGTGTGTGCCACCACACCCAACTTCTACTTGTATTTTTGTACTAGCTAGTCACCCTTTCTCTATTCTCCTCCCTATTGTTTTTCCCTAGACTCTGATAAGTATTTTACTCTAAACTTCTGAGATTAACCCTTTTAGCTTCTGCATATGTGTGAGAATTTCATTAAACACAATGTCATCCCGGCTTATCTGTGTTCCCTCACATAACAGGAATTTTTTTGATGGCTGAATATATTTCATTGTGCATAAATATTGCACTTTCTATATACATTCAGCCATCAATGAATATATATGTTGATTCTAAATCTTAGTTATTGTGAATAATGCTAAAATAAATATGGATATACAGGTATCTTTTTTGCATTCCAATTTCTTTTCCTTTGAATATATACCCAGTAGGGGGATTGTTAGATCATACTGTAGTTTCAGTTTTGTTTTTTTAAGGAACTTCCACATTGTTTCCCAGAGTGGCTACACTAATTTACATTCCTCCCAATAGTGCATGAGAGTTTTCTGTTCTCTGCATTCTCACCAGCATATTTTGTTATTTTATGTATTTTTGATGGTAGCCATTCCAATCTGCATGAGATTTGTATTTTGATTTGTATTTATTCTCATGATTATGGACTTTGAGCATTTTTTCCTATACTTGATTATCATTTATATTTCTTCTTTTGAAATATATCTATTTCAGTCAATGACCCATTTTTATTTAGATTATTTATATTTTTGCTAATGAGCTAAATTCCTTGTATCTTTTAAATATCAACTCCTTGGTAGGAAAGTAGTGTGCATGTAATTTTACTCATTCTGTAGGTTGTTTCCTCTTTTTTTGTGCAAAACTTTTTGAGTTTGATATAGTCCCACTTGACTACTTTTGCTTTTGTTATGTTATTAAAGTTTTATTCAAAAAATACCTTCACCCATACCAATGTCCTAAAGTATTTTTGCTATGTTTTTGTGACTATTAGTGGTTGTCAACTTGACTGCATTAGGAGCCATATAGTAGATTATTAAAGCACAGTTCTGGGTGTGTCTGGATAGGTCATAAGTAAATGACCTTGAAGGCTATATCTAATTCCTAGTCCTTTTTTCTTTGGCACCATTCCCATGCTCTACTTTGTAGTTTCCATGAAGTAGGCAGCATTTTATCATCAATATCTTCTACCCTAGTAGTTTCTGCTTTGGAACCAACCAGCTAACCATGGTCTGAATTCTCTGAAAAAATGATCCAAGTAAATTTAAATTGTGAGTGTCACTGTTTTTTTTAACAATGGGAAAGTGACTCAATGCAGTCTTTTTCTTTTTTTTTTAAATTTTATTTAAAGAGAAAAAAAAGCAATACAGAAAAAAGGGTAGAAACAATACAGAACCTCAAAAAAAAAAAAAAACATAAAGAAATCACTAGTTGACAAACCACATACTGTCCTGCCAGAAATGGCTGTTCATGTTACAAAATTAAGGCATACAAAGTGAACACACAGTGAGGCTGCAAACAGTTCTGTTCAATGATCCAACAAAAACCTGGTAATATGGTTATCAATCCTACACACTTAAACATACATGCAGTTATATCTTTTAGAGCATTTTCTTTTCCTCTTTTTGCTTTTTAAGTACATTATCTGTTTAGTTATATTATGTTTCAACTTTCTCAGTACCTTATTGATCTGTTTTGTTGTAGTTACTTCCTTTTTAATCACCTTATATAATTCTGTTGTTTTGTTTTTGAGTTTCTCGTCATTCATGTCACATGGATCAACTTTGGTGGAGTTGGGGTTTTTGGAGGTATTTCGTTACCTTATTTTCTCATGTTCTCTTGTTTTATTTTTATTTAATTTTTATTAACTTGGAGGTAGTAATATACAACAAAACAGGATGAATAAAGCCAATTGAGACAGTGCAGTGAAATTGGCACAGAACATTACAGCAGGTCACCAGGACAACAGTAATAGGCAACACTGCATATCTCGTTGTCTTCACAATAGTTGTTCTTCTACTAGGTACAGCAAAATCAAAGAAATGCACAACATTATAGAACACATAAACACAGAGTATTGAATAGAGCAACACTGTTAATCAGGACAAAGCAAAATGGCAATAAAAATATGTGCCTTCTGAGATAGTAGAAGGAAACTCCCCCCACTTGCTGTACCAAATATGGTCACCTCCTAAGAGATACCCAGATCCCTGGATCCCAATTGTTAATGGGGGAGGGAGAAGATGTGGTATGTTTGATTCTAAGCCCGCTGGTTGGCTTGGTGCCCTAAGTTCCAACATGGCACGGATCTCAGGAAACACTCTTGCTTCTTATTTTCCTGCCCTGGGGTGGCTGCGGCTTGCCAGACCACAGTCATTTACCAGGGCAGCAGGCTAGTTGCTGGTTGGCTCGGCGCCCTAAGTTCCAACATGGTGCCAATACAGTCTTTTTCTAGTAGTTTCAAGGCTTTTGATCTTATATTTAGATTTTGATCCATTTTGAGTTGAGTTTTTAATATGGTCTGAGATATTTCATGTTCTGAAGAATTTCCCACTCCTAGAAACATAGAGGAAGCAAATGGTTAAGGAATAAATTATAAACAATTTTTTAATTTCACCCATGTTTTAATTGTCATAGTGTATCATGACTTAGGTTACTCTGTGAGTTTTGTGAAACCTTGTATCTTGGAGTCATTCAGAAATGAAATTTGGGATTAGGATACATAGGGCTTGCAAAGTTGACCTAGATTCAGAGGTTTGGGTCATGAAGGTAAGAAGTCATCTACAAGTCAATGTAACACTGACACAGAAGTTTTGAGGATAGAGGATTCATGCAATACAAACTCTGGAAATATCTGTGGCTAAATGTGATTTGGAACAATCTATCCATAAAAAGCTACATTACCACTAAAAACCTGGGTCTTCATGGGTAGCACGAAAAAACAAGTAAAGCTAGTATAAGGGTAAGGTGGTCGGGGAATGATTCAAGGTGTATGCTAGAGTTTGATATGATCAAATCCTGAAACAGCTTGTGAAGAAGGAAGGCCAGGGAATCCTGGAGCTAGAGAGGTCAAAAGAGTGACGGAACTTTTCTGCAGCATCTGAACTGCTAAGGTGCTGTGGATGTTAAAATGCTATGTTAGTGTTACATATCTTACCCATAACAGTATTGACTCAGGGTATATGGGATGAGGGTATAAGGAGGATAAGATTGAAACAATATAGAACTGGGAAAGGTAAAGGTGAGAACTAGGCAACATGCCATAGGTGGGAAAAGGTCTGTGTATCATAAATAGCTTTGCAAGAAGTTCAAGTGGCCATGCTAAAATAAAAATTTTGAGGTTATAATTCTTCTTGGAGCATTTCCTTTTCAAAAATATCAAGTATTTATAAGAATATGGCACTGTTACTCACCAATTTTGTGGTCTTATTTAACTCAGAATAAATGGATATGTTTAAGACAATAAATTAAATGTTCTATGTAAATGTGATCTATGATGATGACACATTTCTGAGATGGAACTCTGTAGTTTTCTAGGTGCCCAATTGTATGAATCATGTGAAATGAGGAAATACAGTGGAATGTTTTATCCCTTGAATTTCTTTGGGAAGTTCAATGATCAATTAAAGTCTAATTTTTTGTATTTCAAAAGACTTGTCAGTTCTTAACTCTCAAAAGTTGCCCTAAGAAGGATTTTGTGGTTTGTGCTAAGAATGTGTAATGGCATTGTTTATTTTCTCATTTATTTCTCATTTATTTTCTCTGCGTTTGTTTGATCTGGGAGCTTTTTTCTCAGTTAAATAAGCCATTCTGCACTTGTTGTCAATGAGAAGTAATGTAACAGTGGAAAATAGAGAAAACTAAGTTCTCTGCTATAGTTTCAAAAGCTTAGGTTCTTCAAAAAATAAAAGATATTTATGGTATAAATAGTTTGGGAGGAAGCTTCATGAGAGACAAGAATAAGGTTAATGAAGAATTCTCATGGCTAAAAGGAATAAGGAGAAATGAAAAATTAGGTGATAGAGGAAAGAAGTTGGTGAACTCTGAGATAACAAACTGGATCTGAAGGCATCACGAGGACAGAATGGAATCTCCATATTTAGGTCACCCAGCTTCTACTTGTACAAAGTTACCAAACATAACCTTATCTCACACAAATAGTACTATTCTAAGGATTATTTTCTTTAATTTCACCAGAGTAATCTGGGAAACCAGCTCTGTTTAAGGTTAAAAAATATCTGTTAATAATTCACCAAACACTAGTATATGATTTTGTATTCTCTGTTCATATTTTAAGATTTGATAACCTTATTTGTCATAACAGCACTTACAAAATAATGTGCCTGCTTTGTAGATGTAAGAAAAGTGATTCATGATAAATGTTACACTTTATATCTAGATGTCCCCCCAAAGCCTCATGCTCTTACAGGTAGGGCTTTTGGGAATGACTGATAATGAGCGTGTGATGCTGGATTTGTTCACTGACTGGTGTAGCATAGTTCTGGGTAAGGGTGATGGATTTAATGAAGAGGGAAGACCCACCCTAGGTGTGGGTGGCACCAACCAATGGGCTTGCAGCTTGGATGCCATAAAAAGGGAAAGAAGTAGAAAGTCTCATTGCTCTCTAACTGCCTTGTCATGGGCTATTTCTCCTCTGCTTTGCTCGTCTGCCATGCCACCCTGCCTTAGAGCCAGCAGTTATGGACTAAAATCTCTCTAGACTGTGAACCAAAATAAACTTTTCTTCTTTAAACTTGTAAGTGTTGCGTGTTTTGTCCCAGAGATGAGAAGCAACTAAGACAATAAATAAAAACTGAAATTTTGGTATGGTTAAGTGACTTCCATTGGTGTGCATCAAGACTTTTATTAGTTTAGGCAGAGAAAAAAGTATACAAATGACAGCAGAAACATGATTAAATCTGATAGAAGCTTTTGTGGGCTGGAGTGCATTTTTGGTGGAATCCAATAGCAATGTTTCTAAGTTAGTCTCTTGTTATTGCACTCTGCTTGAGGATATTCATCAGTAGATGCTGAGATTCACTATGGATTGTTTGCGTATCTCCAACCTTTAGGAAGCTTACTGCACTCTAGGAAGCACTGTTTGTCAATGTATTCACTGGGGCTTATGCTACCTCAGCATTGTACTATATTAATTCTGGATCTTTATGTATATGTTAATCCTCTTTGCTGCTCAAGTCTTCTGGGGACCTTCAATAGACCACTAAAAATTCTTCCAAAAATTAAGGCATTTATTGGTGGACAAAATGATTCTTAAGTTGGTACACTAATGATCTTAATATATATATTTTCTCATATACAGAGAAAATTAACTAACACTGTGTTTTTTTTAGAAACACATATAAGGTAGTGTTACATGGTTATAAATGGTCTTCACCTCAGTTCTGTGAAGTCAGAGTTTTCTCTATCTTTGAAGGACATGAAATAAAGAAGCCTTAGCACAGTAAGGTTCAAAGATGGGAAAGTGAAGTGAGCTAAGGAAAGGGAAAAGAAGACCTGTTTTGCTCTGTGCTGGGGTAGCTCGTTAAGTGCAGAGCTCATGGAAAGGGGACGAATAGGACAAATCAGTTCATTAGGAGTCACAGTCAATACAGCACTTGCTCACTTCAGTTCAGTTCTAATATATGATCATTAAGATATTTTTGAGTAATCAGATTCCATTTTTATTATTTGTTCTTGAATTTAGGTGGTTTTAGGGCTCTCATATCTGACAAATGAGACAGAATTTGTTTAACTACATTGATTTATTTGGTTTCCAACAATCCAGATCTCGGTAAAGCATTTGAAGACCATGATGAGATGTGGATTATGTTCTAATTAAACCAAAGAGAACTTGATTTTTCTCCTATAAACTTCCCTCCTAGGATGGCTTTCATTATGTTTCATAATTTCTGGTATATTGCATTGGGCTATCATTTGTTTTTGTCCTGGTATACATGTTGTCATGAATATAATTTATTTTCATGCTTTGATTTACTCAATACTTAAATCTTACCTTTTGAAAGGAAAATAAATCCCATTAAGGTGGAACTTACTTGGTTCTATATAGATGTAGTCAAGTGTGGTAGAAGCACACTTAAATTGGTAGAAGCAAAAAAAAAAAGTGAATCTTTTGTGTAAGATTTTGCTTCATGATAATAAAGAGTGTTCCTGGACGGTCTCAGAAGTGTGATTATTGTATCCCAATAGAATAGTAGCTCAAAGTTACATAACACAGTATGAGCATTACATGAAGTTTCAAGGTATTTTCTCATATTTATTTCTACTTGAAAATAACAAGAGTAATTCATCTTTCAGCCTTTCTTGGAGATTTCTTGAGTACAAGATGATTTCTCAGTTCTTCAGGTAGTAGGTCTCTAGAAAGTGATCTCATGTGTCCCAGGGATATGAAAAATTCAAAGGAATTGTAGGATGAGTACTGTCTGGCTACAGTGAACCAAGGAGATCAGTTCTAGGGAAATATGTTTTCAAGTAGTAGGGAAGATTAAGCCTTCCTATTGGCTCCAGAATAATTTTTTTTAGATAGAGGTAAATGTAGTACCTATCAAGTTATTACATATATTAAAATTGATGTTGTGCATAAGTTGCCTAAGACATAAAATGGTTCTTCAGGGATGAAACTTCTCATGCATTGCAGAACTTGCAACAGTCATTGCTTCTCCACTCATGAAGTTCCAGTACACGTTCTAGAATGATTGTGACAATCAAAAACTGCTCATATACATTTCCAAAATTACTTGTGGGTGAGGGAGTGGTGGATGCCATTCATACCTAAGAATTGAATTTTAAACATCTTTTAACTCAGCATATACATGAAATTATAACTCTGCAGCCTTGCTTTTCTCTTGTTTGTGATCAATGTGATTAGCCTTCCAAAGAGTTTTACAAGATGTTACAGTTTGTGTCTGGATGCCCTCCCCTAAGACTCAGGTGGTCATGGGGAGTGGGTTTCTTTGAGATGGGTAAGTCTAGAGTTTATGATTGATTCATGATCTAATGCTGGTATTAAGGATGTAAATACTAAGTTTGTCCTAAGATGGATAGCCTGCATACTACTGTACAAGGGACAGGAAGATGCTTGGTCTATCCCCCTTTGTTGTTCCTTTTGGTATCTTCTGCCACCATTCATGGTTGCCCCACTGCCCTGTGTCACCCTCCCTTAGAGCACCCTGATTATAGACTGAAACCTCTACAAACTGTGAGCTAAATAAATCTTTTCTACTTTAACGCTGGGAGTCTTTGTCTCAACAAAGAGAAAAGAAACTAAGACACAAGACTATTTCATGTATCTTCCATTTAATTTTTTTTCCTTTCATTGAGGAAAAAATTTATACACAAGGTACTGAAGACATTAGGAGAATAGGAATCATGAGTATTAGTTCTATGATTTTAATATAGATAGTATTCCCAAAATGTCTCTGGTGTTAAAGTAATTGATGGTGATGGAATCTTTTGAAGGCAAAACCTTGTAGAAGTTCTTAGATTTCACCTGGTTTTATTACTTTCTGATTCCTGGTTCATGATATAAGTGAGTTGCTTTTCCCTGCTTTCTCACTATGATGTGCTACTGTTACCAGAGGCTTAAAGGAATAGGCTTGCTCAATCTTTAACTGGAACCTCCAGAAGCAAAATAAATCTTATTATAAATTAATCACCGCAGGTATTTTATTATTAGTGACATGAACCTAACTCATATGGGGTACATCTAGGTGTCCCCCCAAAAACATTATATGCACACAGGTGGGGACTTGAGGTTGTAATTGGATCATGAGGCTGTAATTTATAGCTAAATATGAGGCTGGGAGGTGAAGCCTGTTCTAAGGAAGTGGGTCACTGTGGGTGTGGTCTGGTGGAGTCTATCTCCTTCCCTCCTCTCTTGAACTCTCTGTTTTTCATTGCCATTCCATGAGCCGCCTTCTCTGCCATTAACCTCTGTTATGCTACCCTGCCTTGGAGCTAGCCAACTTTAGACTGAAATCACTATAAGGTGTGAGCCAAAATAAACATTTCCCCCTTAGATTTGTAGTGTGAGATATTGTGTCTCAGTGATGAGAAAGTGGCTAAGACACTAACAACATGAGTAACTTTAGTTGAGATGGGGAGGCACCAAGAACTTTGAATAACTGAGTGTTTGCTATGTTTGTTTTTGTCACTGACTTTAGGGACTTAGACCAGAGAAAATGCTGTGTAATTGGAAAATGACATGCTGGAAACTCTGGTTCAGGAGCTAGAAAATCCCCACTGTCAGTTTCCTTAGGCAAATGCACTGGGGTTAATCAAATGTAACTGAAGGAGCCAGATTCAAAAACCATATCAGTCTACAAGTAAGCCTGTGTCTACATGGCACAAGAACAGTTCCAGTCAGTTTATGGAATAACATCAGTGATATTGTCATAATGTTGTCAAAGCATGCTTGTTTATCTGTCTTTTTCTACTTTATCTTTACTCAGAACTACTAGTGGTGAATCAGGAAGGCAGAAAATGCACGCTCAGGGAAGCAGCCATAAAGAAGAGTACACCACGAATCGTTCAAAAATCGTAGCCTTCCCCTCACCCCAAGGCTCATGTGACTTTCAATCAGTAGTCTCAACATTTTAGACCTGGCATATTTCCCAGGACATCAGGTTGCTAGATCCTTAAAAACATGTATGCTCAGAGAAAAATAAGTGAGCTTATTCAATTGTGGTTTGGTTTCTTCCTAAATGTTAGTTTTCAGCTGTTAGAGATAAGTGTTGTGATTGCTGCTATTTTATGCCCATTGCTCCTGTGCTCAAGTAGGATGACACAGAGACAGACAATTTAGAAAAATAGTTGTTGGCTGATAACACAAGTTCCAGCATTGGGACAATGACCTAGACTCCTTGAACCAAGAAAAGGAGAAAATAGAAATTTAAAGAGATTCCAGGGCATAGTCAGGGAAAGGACCATTTCAAGAGACTCTTCTGAAGTGAGAAGAGAGTGAGTCGGGAAACAAAGTGTCTGTTCTTATGAGAAAGTTTTCCTGACAAATATCTTAAAGGTCACATATCTATAGCATATGAATGTTTTTAACCACACGAGTTTCAGTAAAATCAAAATCAAATGCTACCAAGGAAACCAGTTTTTAAAAGTTTTGAACACTAGGCTAGCAATAAGGAAAACTGTAGGCCTTGGACCTCACTGGCTTAGTGCTAAATAACCTAACAAGCAGTGCCAGGGAAACCACAGATTGGGTTTTCTACTTTAAAATGTGGAAACATGTTTATGCTCATCTTTTTCCTATCTTGAATACTAGATCAGAACGATGCTGTTAATAACTGATTTACACAGAATTCATCAAAACAGTTATACCCCAAGTGGCAAAACATTTGGAGATCTGCCCTCAGAAATACTGGAACTTCAGGTGTGCCTTGAGAATCAGGTTCCTAACTTCACTGACCAGGAGGACTTGACATTTGCTTTCTGTTCCTTATTAGAGACAGTAGGGAAGGGCAGGTTTTAAGAGACGACAGGAAACAGCTTCTCAGAAGGGAAATGAGAGCCAATTTTAGATTTATCAGGTGGGAGTAGGGGTATGTGGGGGGGTAGGAAAGTAGACTAATAGATTCAAAAGTCAGTAAAAAATCCCTGAAGGTGCTTTGCTGGACTTCAGTAGGAAGGACCCAGAGAATACAGTTGGTTAAGTTACTTCCCATCCCTGAAAAATACTTTGCAATTCAGGGTAGCACATTGGACTTTCTGTTAACCATGTCTGTGAATGGCTTTATAAAGTGTATCTCACACTCAACGTTTTCTGCTCTTATTATACCCAGAGTTTTTGTTTGAAAGAGTCAAACATCAATGTAAATCACTGAAAATCTTCAGCATAGTGCCTAGAATAAAATCAACACAGTGAAAACTATCACTTTATTATTGTCATTTTTCATTTCAGTTGGGATTTTTTTCTTAGCACATTGATAGCTGCAAAATACTGTCTTAATTAACACTTATTTAATGTATAATAAATTGGGGGAGCCATAGTAGTAATAATATTGTCAAACATTGATTTGGGATTTTCTATGTGTGCATGTACTTTCCATAATGAACTGAGAACTGGTGCTGAACTCCACATGGAATTCTACAAGAAAGGTATTACCGACTGAGGGTCAAGATTATTCATCTAGTAAATGCAGAGCCAGGTCTCAGACTCAGGCAGCCTAACTCCAGAAATCACACTGGCCTCTAGAATACCTCACTTGAGAGAAGTGGAATTGAGTTAGAGACTGTAGGTCCCAGAGTCTGGGGAGTCCTATTGGGGGAAGCAAACCCAGGAAGTAGCAAAGATGGGTCTCTCTTGAATAGCAGAGCAGTCTTTAGACCAGAAGGTCCACTCTCACAACTCGTATTTAACATAGTATAGGAAGTCTTTCAGAGACAATAGACAAGACAGAGAAATAAAAGACATCCAAATTGCAAAGAGAAGTTGAATTATCTCTGCTTGCAAATGACATACTATATGTAGAAAATCTTAAAGATTGTACCAAAAATATGATAGAACTAGTTAAAGGTTTCAGAGTACAAATCAACCCAACAATTAGTAGCATTCTATATGCTAATAGCTATCTGAAAAATAACAAAAAATACCACTTATAATAACTAACAATAAAATAAAATATCAAACAATAAATTAAATGAATGAAGAAAATGTACTCTAAAATGTAAATTGTAAAAGATAAAAGTGGAAATAAATGTAAAAATATTGTGTTCATAGATTAGAAAAATTAAGAGTGTTAAACTATGCATATAGTGCAATGATACATTGATGGCAATGCCTAACAAATTCTGATCACTTTTTTACAGAAATAGAAAAGAATCACATTACTTCATTTTAAAATCTACTACAAAGTAGTAATCAAACAAGTATAGTAATCAAACAAGTATAGTAATCAAAACAGCATGAAATTGTCATAAGAACAGACATAAAGATTAATGTGACAGACATTAAGATTAACAGAGAACCTGGTAATGAATACACACAACTGCATTGATTTTTGACAAAGGTGTTAACAATACACAATAGAGAAACAATAATTTCTCCAATGAATGTTGTTGGAAAACTTTAGTATCCACATGCAGAGGAATAAAATCATCTTGCACCATACATAAAAATCAACTCAAAATTAATTAAAGACTTAAATATAAGATTGTAAAAAAGAAAAACTGTAAAAAACAACTACAAGAAAATGCAGCACAAATGCTTCATGGCTTGGTGTTGACAAATATTTTTTGGTCCTGACCCCAAAATCATAGGAGACAGAAAGAAAAAAAAAAGATAAATTTGATTATATAAAGCTAAAAGTCTTCACAGCAAAGGAAGAAATCAACAGAATGAGCCAACCTATACAGAATATATTTTCAAACCATACATTTGACAAGGAATTGAGATCTAAAATATATATGAAACTCAATAGCACAAACAACCTAAGAGAATGAAAATAAATAATAAACTATCCATATGTTCTCAATTGAAAACATATGTACCTGGCCTGTAGGTGTTTGGAAAAGTGCTTATCATCAGTAATCATAAGGGAGATGAAACTTAAAACCATGAGATCACCTAATACTTAACAGAATGGCAGTTATTGAAGTGAGAGAAACAAGGGAAAATGAGACAGTGACATGGAGAAAAAAAGACTCTTGTATATTTTTGGCAGGAATAAAAAATAATATAGTCATTATAAAAAACTATATGGAGGTTCTTCAAAATGTTTAAAATATAGCTACTGTATCATTCAGCAATCCTATGCTAAATATATATTCCAAAAATACAAAATCAATATGCCAAAGATACATATTCCCATGTTCATGGCAATATTCTTCAGAATAGCCAAGGAAGATACAGAATCACTATCAATGGATGAAGGGATGAATAAAATGGTACACATGTACACACAAATACATACACAATGGAATACTATTTAGCCTTAAAAATCAATGAAATTGTATCTTTTTTGACAATAGGATGAACCTGGTGGACACTATGTTAGATAAAATGAGCCAGGCACAGAAAAAAATACAATATGATCTCATTTATATGCAGAGTCTAAAATCATTAAATTCGTAGAGACAAAGAGTGAAATAGTGATTACTAGAATCTGGGGGAAGGGAGTGGGAGGATATTAGTCATAGACACAATTTTAGTTGGTTAGGAAGGATAAATTCAAGAGATCTTGAGTTAAATTATGGTGACTACAGTTACTAACAATATATTGTATTTTTGAAAATTGCTAAGACTAGGTTGCAAGATTCTTACCACACGTGAAATTTATGTGAAGTAAAGCATATGTTAAATAGCTTGATTTAACCAATCCTCAATGAATACAGATACCAAAACATTATGTTATACATGATAATTATAGACAACTTTAGTTGTTATTTTAAAGGGGGAAAATAAAAAAGAAAATGCACTATGTTTGAATCTATTCAACAAAAATTTATGGAGCACCTACACACACAAGCACTGGAGTATGCACTGCTGACTCTGATGTTTCTAAAAGGTGATTTGTGTCCTAAAGGATCTCCTAATCTAATGAAAAGTTGACAAGCAGATATATAAGGAAAGTTTCCTATATAGTTCATTGAGAGCTAAGTGTTAATATTTTCCAGGGAAAGCTACATTTTAAGAGTATTCATTTTTTTAAAAAAAAAGTATCATGAATACAAAAGAGTGAAGCACTAATGATTACACAGTGGATAACTGGGAACAGTCTGGGACCTCTGTTAGATGTTCTTTAATTCAAAAATCACTGTCAGTGTTTTAATCAACCTATTTTTTCCCTCAATTTTTGTTTTTTTATTAGTACATGTTTTTAGTACATAACGATCACATTTCTCGTGGGGAGTTAACATATACCTAACACTTGGTAATTCTTATCCTTTGCCCTTCCTTCCCTCCATCTCCTGATCCCCTTCTCACTGTAAAAGGAAATGTAAACTAGCACAACCATTAGGGAAATCAGTATGAGATTCCTCAAAAAACTAAAACTAGAAATTCACTCAGTTATTCCCTTTTTAGATATTTCCATGAAAGAAATAAAACATAACATATTACAGTGATACATGATACTCATGAGATCCATATTACATGATAACCATGTTTATAGCAATGCAATTAATAATAGCTAAATCTTTGAAGAAGTCTATATGTCCATGAACAGATAAATGGATAAAGAAAATATAGTATTTGTATACAGTGGAGTACTACTTAATTTATTTTGTCCTAAGAAATCTTTTCTTCACCCTTTTGCTGTATGAGTAAATGATGCAGGTAAGATCCTGTATTACAATCTTTTTTTCTTAGTAAAAGATAACAAAAATGAGCAGAATGACAGAGATTCAAAAAGTAGTATTAAAAATATTTATTTATCTTTTACTAAATAATCTTTACATTTCTTTCTCAATCAATTTTTCTCCTAAAAGAGTTACCTATCACCAACCTCATCTTCCTGATATAGTTCTTGAAAGAAAGGTTTGATCTTAATCAAAGTATTATCTTTTTCATCATATGCCTCAGGACCACTTCAAAAAACTTTACACTGGTAACAAATTCAATTGCTACCATCCTTATCCCACAACTAGATTTAAGCTTATAAGAAAGTGATATAGATTATCTTTTTCAACAAAAATTCATTGAACATGTACATAATCCAGCACAGCGATATACACTGTGACACTTTTGATCAAATGGAAAGACAGATAAACAAAGAGATAAATACAAGACTGTGGTATGTTTGCGATGACAATATGAATAAGGTACTAAGGGAACAGTGTACAAGAAAACCTGGCACCAAGTTGATTAGGTGAAATGAAAGAGGGAGGACTTTGGAAATATAGGACAATAGATTTGTTTTTCTCCCTTTCTGTAGTCTGATATTCAGGAAAATTAGTATTTATAACAATTTAAGTTGCTGACACACACACAGACTTAAAACATGATAACGTTATGAGAATTGGACAAAGAGGAAAAATCATCTTGGCAGTATGGAAAGATTTTTTGTATTATTGAAAATCTACATCTCTCCCTGTTACCTACAGAGAGGAACAGAATGGAAATGAACAATAGGCAAAAATCAGAAGCATGAGAAGCATTTTCAAAAAGGGAAGGAAAGTCTGGGATGGCCTATACCTGAGGTGACTTTGAAAGCTAAGGTAGGAGATTTCTTCTTGCTAAACTGTGGTGGGCTGTACATAAACTGGAAGCAAACAAGTTAACTGGAAGTTTGCTTGCTTTTCTATACTCCATGTGAGTGTTTAAGGAGGTATTTCATCTTCCTTCTGCTGATACTCCAGTTATAAAGCCACACAGAGCAGCATGTACAAAGGCAATGGGGAAAGAAAAACTGTGATGTGTGTGGATCTTGAGATAGGGTTGAAGAAATTTTTATAAATAGGCAAAAAGGAGGCAAGGAAATTGAAATTTTAAAACTGTGCTTTTAAGAAAAACCTTCAGGATGCAAAAGTTACTGAAGTGTTTTTGCCTTCCAATAAAAAATACCATCAACAAAAAACTCCTGAAGGATTGAAACATGAAGTAAGTCTATAAATTAGACTCTGAACCTGTCCATTTCACCTATAAATTGTGTTTCTTCCAACCACGAGGAAGAAGCAATATAAGTGGACAGCATATCTGAACTTCAAACATATGTAAATGGTTTTCGTTCTGACATAGTCTGTCAAAAAAGTAATCTAACAAACAGTAGAATACACATCCCAGACCATCTATTTTATTTTATTTTATTTTATTTTTTATCTGTATAACTAGTCTGTGCAATTTATATAAAAATGTACCAATATCATATCATCTGAGACAAATGTAGAAAAATAAACAAAATACAATGCTTTTTAAATGTACCCCAAAATGTTAGTACTCATCACAAAGCTTTACTTCCCCTGAGTTGTTCTCTGACTTCCAGAATCTAAGGCAAACTTTTATGTACCTTATTGTATTTGTCTGATCTGTACTTATTTCTCTGAAGACTTCAAAGACTTCACGCTCATTCACTGTAGGTACAGTATAGTCCACTTCCATCAGGCCACAGGGATCTTCATCTTCTCTCTGTTTTATAAGCCTGTACCATCCTCATGTATGATACAAGCCTTCCTATTTCACTGCCATTGGAGGTTAGGGTCTCAGGAAGCAAGCTTTGGCCCAGGATTTGAGGAACCAAATGTTTATTAAAGACCAACACCCATGAAAGGAAGGGAAGTAAAGTAGGATTGGGCTGAGGAAGCAATTGAGCTGCAGTGCAGACTCGACAAACATGGCAGAGAGTTTCAGAGTGATTATTGCTATAGACCATCTATTTTAAATAAATCTCCAATGCCCCATAAATATACCCAGAACTAACTCATAATGTGCTTTTCTCTCTTGAGGGCCTGTGCTCTATTTCTTTGAGTGTGTACTTTTGGATATTTGCCTAATAAAACCTTTCCCATGCCTATTACTATTATTGAAAAGTCGTGTATGTGTGTGTGTGTGTGTGTGTGTGTGTGTGTTGGGAGTCAGTAAATCCAAATGTTCTATATTTAGGGTAGGTTAAATCCCTCATCTCAGCCTATGAGACACCTTCAGCACCAGTCCAGTGACAGAGCTGACATCTTTTAACACCCGGTCTCTCATTGCTATCAGGATCTGTATCTAAAATAGTACCTTTGATATTTTTGATTCATTTTTTTGTCTATTATCATCCTTACTTCTTTCGGTCCAGATTATCTACACAGAAACCTAGCCATCATCCTCAATTTCTGCCTTTTACTAATTACTGTCCCATTATCCTGTGCACTAGGAATTCTGGTCCTCTTTCTTCCAAAATGTATTATTAAATTTTTCCACCTCTGTCTCCATCTCCATGGCTACCACTATCATCTTTTCCCTGGACTATTATGCCATGGTCTCTGTCTCTACACATTCTTTCTTCATATTATACTTTGACAGGTACTTTTTTTAATGTTCAAAGTTTTCAGCATTGATTTCTTTTCATTCTAAAACTACTGGTTGTATAGTACTTTCATAATTCACTCACTGTATGCTTCGCTGTGGATACTGCCTGTGACAGCTATTTGTCTACTTTGGCATTACAATGATGCTTTAAAATTTTTTCTTGCTTCCCATGAGCCAGGGAAGCCACCTTGGTGAATGGGAAAAGAATCAAGAAACCAAAGCACATCTTCCTGTGAGCCAGCCAGTGTGTGGGCTGGGAGACAAGAAGAGCAATACCTTCCCCCTCCCCACCATAACCAATGGGCTGATTGAGAGGATGTCAGGCTGAGATGATAGCAACAGAAGTTAAAAAAATAACAATATTTGTATTGTTTGGTTGGCTTTGCAGGTCTAAAGCTGGTAGTCTGAGCATCTATTTGGAGGATAGCAATATGCATTATAGTAACTGAGGGGGGGATTTCCTTCTATCTTGTTTTTGAAATCCAATGTTTTGTTCTGTTTCACTGTTTTGTTTTATTCCTGTATCTGGTAATCTGAGCAACTATTTTGAAGATAACAATATGCAATATAACAACCATTGTTAAAGCATCATCTTGTATTGAAAACCTGTATAGCTATTTCTGTTGTTTGTTGTCATTTGACTCTTGTATTTTTTATTTGTTTGCTTCTTGATTTTTCTGTTATGTCTTTTTTCTCTTTAAAATTAAAAAAATGAGAAATTTTCTTTATTCTCTGATTATTACTTGAAAATTTTCATGGAGGAACTGTTCCTTATCTCTTATTTATTTATTAATTTAATTATATTTATATTAATATTGATTCATGCATTTATTTTATTATTTGCACTTTATCTCAATAGTATTAACATGTATTTTGCAGATTGTTTTAACAACAGTGGGCTCAGTATAACTCTTAAAGTTATACTCTGCTGGACCCTTTCAACAAGATTTTCATGAGGTTTTCTTTTTTTTTGTATTTTCTTATTTTCTGGCACTCCAAGACACTCAAGTTTCATTTATATTTACATTTTCAATGTCCTAGTGAGGTAGGAGATTTGGGTGTGGCCAACCAGCTGGGCCAGTAAGTGTGGACTGTCAATCGCAGAGCTCCAAGAAATATGAAGAAAAACAGTTCCCACAGCTCTGCACCTAGTGCCGTCAGAGAATGCTATTTTCAATTCTCATGACAATTCAAACAGGTTTCTGACAAGATGCTTGGATCTGACATCAGCCTGAGGAGTGGGATATATGAAATACACCGAAGTTCTTGACCACTGTGCTGTCTCTGTCACAGTGGTCTGCTCTAACCCAGAAGAATATTACTTTTAATTTGCCTACACTCACTCTGCAGAGCACATTTCTTTTCTTACCTTTAATAAATGTAAAAATCTCATTACTTTTTGTGGTTGTTTTGTGCAATTCTTTGTTGAGGGCAGAAAGAACCTAGAGCAAATCTCTTGGAGGAATCCCCAGTATCAGAGTACCTGGTAACACTAGCAGAGGAATCAATCAGGCCTACTTACCTCTTGACGACACAGTTTAGAAAATCAGGTCTGGGGCTATGCGTGTTAGTGCAACAAAAGTGTCACTGTTCCTGGTTACTCACAAAGAAGAAAACTAGGAAATATAGATACTTTTAATTACTAAATCAAAGACATCACATATGTATTACACACACATATATATTTATCTAAATATATATGAATTATAAAACTATGAGTTATATTCTAGCATTGATCCTCTCGCAAATTTTAACTTCCTATCCATGCACACCAAAGAACCTCTGGATTGCTCCCATTTTTGGCTGATTATGAATAGAGCTGAAAGAAATATTTATCTTCACTAATTTGTCAATTATTCTATCTCAACTCTTCTTCCGTTTGAGAAATGAAGTTGTGAAATAATTTATACAGCATGAAAAACATCCAAATACTTCTATAAATTACTCACTAGCATAGATAAATGTAAAAATATGAGTAAGTACATGGAGTTATGTAGTTTACAATAGAAAAAGATAAAAAAAAACAAGGAAAATTGAAATTTTAAAACTGTTTTTAAGAAAACTGCAGCTTCAAGACACAAAAGTTACACAAGATTACAATGTGTTTTTTCCCCTTTCAGGAAACTCAATCAAAAATTTCTTATGGGTCACAAATTCCTAAGGCCTGTAAATTGAGGCTCCACTTTTCACTTATATGTTCATCCTCCTCTCTTTTCACAAACAGATCCCTGGGAGTAGAATGTTCTTTGTCGTGGACTTCCTGTGGCTGTCTCCTTTTTATCATTGAGACAGCAAGTTTTGCACAGTATCCTCTAGAGACATCTTTCCTAACCTAATGCAAAGAGGCTTCCAAATCATCTTTTTATGCTTTGAATAGCTTTAGGAGCAGTGATTGTTTTTCAATTATGTAGTCATTTATCATCTTTGCCCAGTCCACGTCAGCTTAACCTGCCTGCCCTTAGAGGAATAACCAGCACAAAATAGCCAATAAATATTTGTTCAAAGAAAGAATAGAATATATAATAGCCATTCATCTTTTGTTATTGAAAAGTTCGTAATATTGGTTGGTTCCACCAGATGCTCCAAAATAAAGGAATTGGAGTTTTTTTCCTCTTCCTTTTATCATTAGTTCTATATTCCTTAAAATATTTTTATCACAGTTTTTTCTATAGTAGAATATAGGAAGTTAGACTTTTTCAAGAAAAGACTATTGACTCTTGAAATACTGTATTTTTGAGGCATATAGCCCAAAAGATGGTCTATCTAGATTCCAGGAGACAGGAAGCAGGGACATTTCCTGCTCTCATGTAAATCATAGTACAGAGTAGGAAGGAAGTGGTGGATAGAAAATAAGCTCAGGAGAGCAGAATTTTTGTTGTTGATTCAGTATGATAGCTAAGGGATTGGAAGAATCTGAAGAAGTACTAAATTTCTGATTTGAACCACTGGCGAATAGTCAGGCTACCTAGCAACATACAAGTATCGAAAAAAGGAAGGAGAGAAGGAGCAAGAGCTGGAGAAGTAGGAAGATCCAGATTGAGTTAAACATAATAGGTTTAGTGCTCAGAGATGGGTCTGGACTAGACAGAAAGATCTGATGCTCACTACCCTATGATGGTAGAAGTTATAGGAGTAGTTGCCATCACTGGACAGTGTGGGCGGAGTGAAAGAAGAGGGACAAAGACTAAATCTTCACTTCCAGTAACCTGCAGGGATAGGAAGTTAAGAGGGGATTGAGAAGAGGTAGACGATTGTCATCAGAACCAAAAAAGCAGCTGCATCAAAGACTGAGGAAGAGAGCATTGTTGGCAACATCAGGTCCAGGTGATGAGACACGGCAAGTACTAAGGCCAGAAACGAGTCATCTGATTTGCCAATTTGTGGCCACCAGTGGCCTTTGGAAGTCATGGTTTCGGAAGTATCAGTGGGCTTAAGGGGCAGAGCTTAGAAAGCACTGGGTTGAAAAGGAAAACAACAAAGGAGAGACAGATCTCATTTATCTATGCTTATAAAGATGTGTCAGTCCAGCGCAGCTTGGTGGTAGAGTTAGGAAAGTGCTGCCTTTTAGCAAGCATATTACATGTATTGGTTTTTCATATTTATTATGAGGTCAAGTAAGATCTCTGACTTTTAAAAAATAATCTAAACAAGCTAGGGTCTTCCTAATTTTTTTAAATAATGCAATTCCTTAACAATTACCTCTTTTAAAAAGCACCTTATTAGTTTAAATAAAAATTTCCCAATTTTTTCTGCAATTTGATTTCACAATTATACACTTTTAAACCTCTGTCAAAGACCTTACCTTTTGAGCTGTCTGGGCTTCTTTCTTGGGAACCAGGGATGAGAGTATATCTGTTCCTTCACACAAGGAAAACAAAAACTGCATTTGATTTCATTAAAACACTTTTTATTGTTTTTCACATTTTTTAAAATTTTATTTAAAGAGAAAAGAAAAACTAAAACAGAATAAAAGATAACAACAATACAGAATTCCAAGGAAAAAAGGAAAAGAACAACAACAAAAAAACCTAAGAAATTATTACTTGACAAATTACATACTGACTTCTTGGAAATAGTTGTTCAAATTAAAAAGTTAAAACATGTAAAGTAGACATTCAAACAGTGACACTGTTAACAGTTCTGCTCCACGATCTGACAAAAACAGCAATGTGGTCATCCATCGTACCCACTCAAATATACATGCAAATATATCAAGAGGGTAAAATTAAACACAACAAAACAGAACAAAGCAGATCAAAAGAAAGCAATGTAAGAGACATAAATTTCAAAACTAGACAATTGGAGATATTCACTCTCTATTGTATTGACTCTTGTTTTCTTACAAATAGTTGTCCATATAGTCACGTACAGGGAATTCACATGAAACAGCATAGTATGGCATTGATCTGAACAAGATGAGGAGGGCGTTTCAGGTCTTCAAGACCAGACAATAGGGAAGCCAAGAATGGCTGTCATAGTGTCTCTCATTCTCCTCAAAACAGCTGTCCTTACTTTCATGTTTGTTGAACTTAAACAAAACAAAACAAGCTAAAATCACTTTGAACAAAGAATGATAGTTTTTCTGGATTTCACATCACGACATTATGGAATCAGCACTGGGTATTGCAGTGTCTCTTTTTCTTCAAAGTAGTTGTTCATTTCAACATTTGTTATATAGTTGGTTCTCATGAACTGTTTATAAGCTCTATACATGCATGAGTCTCTACATGTATATCTATCATTTCTGTATTAGAGGTAAAAACAAAAAGCAAGATAAAACAGAAGAGTTCCTAGAAAAGCATGAAGCAAAAAAGTCATATAAAACCGCAATATAAGGTGATCCACAATGGTTACCATGATGTCTCAGCAGCACACAACACCACCAATAAAAACTAATCATTGGAGACATTACAAGACCCCAAAAGCAAGCAACAATCAAACCAGAGTTGGTATCTCAGTGAATCCTGCCATCTTCAGTGCAGCTGCCCACACTCCCAGACCTGATGCTATCAATCACAACAGACCTAAACAAAATCAGTCAATACAAAGTAGCAATCTAACAAACCAGATTCAAATAACATCAGTCACAACAAGACAGTATAACTTATACAGGGCTTCAGGTTAAGTTGATAAGAAACTAGGGATGATTGCCATAATATGTCCTCCCATTTTTGGGATAGCTGACCATGTCCTCAAGTCCAGTGCAAGTAGACAAACTGGAACAGCACTCAATCCATCTAAGCAGAGTGATGAGAACAATGTAAATTCCAAATCCTGCTACCCAATCAACAATATCCTCTGTCTCCCCCTTCCAGACAATTCCTCTCCCTTCACTCCCAGAGGGTGCACCACTCTCCTTGGATCCCACTGCCTCCCCATATAGAGCATTTCAATGGATCCCATCTCTGGATTCACTCTGCCTGTGCCTCCCCCCATCAATATTTCAAGGCCATCTACACTAGAGATTACAGCCAATCTTCCCCGCCTCATCTCTGCTATTCCGTCTCTCTGCCGTTGATTGTCTACCTTTCTGTTCCACTCTACCATCTGCCCCATTCACCGAGGCCTCCCTACCACTGCTCCTGAAATGTTTGTATTCTTGTTCTCTCTCTCTAAAATGTGCTTCAGTATTTTTTGTAGGGTTGGATTGGTGGTCACACAGTCTCACAGTTCCTCTTTGTCATGGAAGCATCTTGCTTCTCCATTAATTTCTAGAGAGAGTTTTTCAGGATACATCAATCTGGGCTGGAGATTGTTCTCCTTCAGGGCTTGAATTACTTCACTCCAAGCTCTTCTTGACCTGATGGTCTGTGTTGAGAAGTCTGCTGTGATTTTGATGGGTTTTCCTTTATAGGTGATCTGTTTCTTTTCTCTGATGGATTTTGATATTCTGTTCTTATATTGAATTTCTGGGATCTCGATTATTATGTGTCTGGGTGTAGCTCTGTTTTGGTAGTAGGTGGCTGGAGCTCTGTATGCTTCATACATCTGTATATCATTTCCTTTTTCTATGCTTGGGAAATTTTCCTTAATAATTTCCTTGAATAGCCTTTGCGGTTCCTCTGTTTTTGACACCCGCTTCTTCATTCATATGCTTTATTCTTAAGTTATATATCCTCTTGTTGTCCTCTAGCCTTTGTATTGTTACTGCCTGCTCCCTTGTTATTTTTAAGAGATCTTCCCTTTCATGATCACACATTGTAAGCCTGTGTGCAATTTTTGATAGTCTATCTTTGGTTTCTTTCAAGCAGTTTTTCCAGTTTTCTATTGAGTCTTTAGTTTCCTGATAACCTCTTTGAATCCTCTTCATGAATTCTAGGGTTTTTTTTGTATTCTTCATTAAACGTTTCTCTCCTTTTGTGCTCCTCCATTCTTCTGTCTGTGTCTTCTTGAGAGGTGCCCAAACTTTCTTTTATTAATCTCCTTATCTCTTGTTTAATTTGAATTAATATTTCAGTTTTGATCCCACTTATGAGGTCCTGAAGACATCTCTTTATGTCCACTGATGCTGTGTTTGATGTTGCACGTTTGCTGCCCTCAATCTCTTTTATATTTACCTCTCCTGGATCAATGTTCTCAGGTTTGGGGGCTAGGGTTTTTTTCTTATTTCTCCCTCTCATCATGTTTTTGGTTCCTTCCATACAAGTGTACAGTGTAATTCCCAGCCCTTTTTCTTGTTGGTTAAAGTTCCTCTAGAGCACACAGGATAGGGGCTTCTGCTCTCTGGAGTCTGCTATCAGAGATTGAAGTTCAAGTAAGGGCAGTGTGCGCTGGCTCCTCCCCTCTGGGCCAGTCAACCTTTGCAGGCCTTCACTGCGTCAGTGTGGGCCGAGCTCAGGGAATTAATTTGTAGGGACCCACTGGGTCCCAGCCAAGGGTACGGCCCAGTCCAAGCAGATTCCACCAATCTGCTTGGTGGGGGGAGCAACTAACTGAAGCCACTTCCTTATGGAGTTAGGGCTGTGCTGCCCAAATCCAACATGTCATCCAGTCAGTTGCCCCTTTCCCGTGGGAGGGTCTTATTCCCATCACTCACTGCATGTTGATGCCAGTCCCTGAGAACTGCTGGGCTCCCTGACCTCCGACCTCAGCGCAGCTGCGGTGCAAATTCACAGTGCCTCTGGGTGGGTTGCGTGCAGGGCCAGGTCCTGGTGAGCCGCGCACAGGGCTGTTCAGCTCCATGCTCTGGCCACTCAAGCTTGTCGCATTGGTGCGGTAAGGTGGGCCTGGTCGGTCCCAGGCAGGAATTCAGGCAGCTCGAGGAGGGCGCTGTGTTTGCTGATCTTAGCTTCTCTAATGGTAGCCCCAGGACCTCATATTCAAGGGTTTTTTTTAACTTTAGTTTCTTCCTGGGTTGAGAGAGTCCATCTCTCTCTGTTTGGGTCTCTCCAGGGTGTTCTATTCTGGCATTTAAGCTGTCTCTCTCAGAGGGGGTCCCTCTCCTGCTACCTACTGGTCTGCCATCTTTAGAAACTCCACTCTAAAACATTTTTTAAAAAGTGAACTATAATTTTTAACGGGAAGTCCACTGACCAGTGGTTTTTACTTTTTAAACAGTAAATGACCACAAATCAGAAGTCATGTTATTACTTAGTATCCTGTTTTGATTTCCAGGTTCAAAGTTCTCAAACTGAAATTGTCATTACAGCGTACTTATTCAATAGGTGGATGCATTTTTTCCAAAAGTTTTCAGCAAAAGGCTAGAAAACTTTTGAGAACCAAGGGATTTTCTAGCCTGACTATGCCTGGCTATTTCCTTGAGAGTGTACTGTTCACATTGTTTTTAGCTTTACAAAGGGCCATGCAACTGTAATCCTTATGACGTAGATAACTATTTTCATTTTACCTATGAGAAGACCAAAATGCCAGATACATATTTCCTTGGGTATAATATGTCCAAAGAATATAATTCAGACATTCTGATTTCTTGTCCAGGGGTTGTGTTATAACTTGCTCAATCCTAAAATTAGACATTTTTACCCACATCTATTTTCTTTTAAGACGTGTCCCAGGGAGAAAAATTTAGACAGAAGAAGTTTTGTTTGTAGTTCAGCTACTTGTGTGAAGTTGGCAGTCGTGAAACTGTGGGACTTCTAGTGCTGGTTACAGTAAGGTGCAGTGTGGGCAGAAGATTCTTCCTCCATGCGGCTGGGACAAACTGCTGTTTGCAACATCATAACCTCCTTGCTATTTTGGTTTATTGCACAGCAGGCAAAGGGACTGTAAATCCACCCGCTCGTTTTCTGTACAAGACAGAATCTTACCCCAGGCCTGAGAAGAGGCTTTCCTGTGAACTCACCCCATCCTGTCCTGGCAGGCTGCCAGAAAATGTTTACTCAGAGCAGCAGCTGAAGTCTGTTTGGGAACCTGCAGCCTGTGTACTTCCGATGAGTGACCAAGATGCCTGGGTGTGTGCTGACTCATTTAAGAACAAGTGATTTAGAGAGCTACTGAGGTGTGGGCGTTTGAGTGCGCTGGGGTTGGTTTTCCAACATGCTACCAAAAAAGTGATGGAGGGAAGCGGCAAGTGATAAAGTCAAAATGCAATTACTGTATTGTTTAGAAAATAGATGGTTGTTTCCTTTTTATCTTTGCTGTTTCTCAGTCATTAGCAGCTGAATTTGGCAATATTTTAGAAATACTGAAATATGAACAGTAATATTTAATGAGCACTTAAGCCAAGTGCTAGGAATTTTTTCTAAATGTTTTGAAGGACTATTTACTCTTTATAGCCACCTTCCGAGGGATCCATTATATATTGTGTGCCTCTCAGTCTGGGGCTGTTCAGATTTGGGGGCAGGAAGTAGTTAGCTTGAGTATCCACTGTAGAGTATTATGGGAACTCAGGTGAGACTCAAGTTTATGTTCCTTTGTTTTGCTTTTAATTAAGTTTATTGGTATATTTTAGATATACATAGTGATCACATTCATCACAGGGAAATTTGCACATGTGCACAATATATTTTGATTCCTTTTTTCCCATTCCCCTCCCTTCCATTCAATCCCTTGTCTACTCCTTATTTATAGAAGTTTTGTTTCCACTTTTTCCTTCTTTTCTTTTCCCTTCCATCCTTTCTCTCTCTCCTTCTGTAGTTCCCCTCCTCATTTCAACATTTTATTCCTATTTCACAATATCTATTATACATTTTGGTCCTTATTTACACTTTTGTTTATTACATCAGAGAAACAATGTGACATTCACACACGTGTCATGTTTATTTCACTTAAGAGTATGGTCTCAAGGTACGTCCATTTACCTAGAGATGTCTCAGTGCTATCCTCTTTTATGGCAGAATAGTATTTCATTGTATTATAAAACCACATCTTTATCCATTCATTGATTGATGGGCATTTAGGCTGTTTCCAAGACTTAGATATTACAAACTGTGCTGCTATAAACATGGGTGTACATATATTGCTGTGGTTTGGTGTTTTTAATTCTGCTGGGAAGGTACCCAGAGAGGGAATAGCTAGCAAATGGGACCTCTAGTCCTATTTTTCTGAGGAATCTTCACATGGATTTCCACAGTGGTTGTGCCAGTCTACACTCCCACCAAAAGTGGAGTAGCATTCCTTTTTCCCCCACAGCTCTGCCAACTGTTATTGGTTGGCGATAGTCATTCTTTCTGGAGTGAGATAGAATTTCAGCTTTGTTTTAATTTTCATCTCTCAAATGACCAGTGATGTTAAACATTTTTCTTTTTTTTTTTTGGCACTTGTTTTTCCTTATCTAAGAAGTGTATATTCATCTCAGATACCCATTTTTGGATTAGGTCTTTAAATTTGGGGTGTCTGATTGTTTTGAGTTCTTTATATATTCTAGATAGTAATCCTTTGTCTGAGGAACAGTTGGCAAACATTTTCTCCCATGCTGTGGGTTATCTGTCCTCTCTGTTGGTTTCTTTTGCTATTTCAAGTCTATGTTCTTAAGTCTGATACAAGTTTATGATCTTAACAAATGAAATACTACCAACGTTTTGATGTTATTTAGGTAGAAATAAATGGACTTTGAACATAATTTTCATATTATTTTTTGATATTTGCATATATATAGTGAAAGTTTGTCCATTTTATTTAAAATTTGTCCTAAACTGCAACTGAGTTATAAATATGAGCCAAGTTGCACACAGCTGTAATTTCAGTTCTCTGGGACACTGAGATAGGAGAATGGCAAATCCAAGCCAAGCATGGGCATTTTACTGAGAGAGCTTGTCTCAAAGTAAAAGATAAATTAATTAATTAAAAGACCTGGGGCTATAGCCCCGTACAAAGACCCTGGGTTCAATATTGGGAAAAAAGGAGGCACTCTACTCTTTTTCCATGTGATGAATATCTAACTTCCTTTAATTCTTTCCAGTGGTCAATCCCTGTTCAATTTCAAGTCCAAGGATACAACATTTCAGTAGGCAGAATACACAGTGTAGGTTGCTGCAAGCCTGGTTGTGCCTATTTGATAGTCAGGCCCAGGGATTCCTATATCAGAACCTAGAAGAAAGTTCTGCGGCAATCAGTGAAGTCTTAACCATTGAAAGCACAATGATTAAAAGTAAATAAATAAAATTTAATAAAAAAAGAAAGCACAGCGATTAAGAAGGAGAGATAGTTGAAGGAAAATGAATTACTTTGAAGGCATAATTTACTATTTCAGACATAGACTTAATTATCTACCAAGTCATTTGTTGACTCAGTCCTGCGGTTGCTGGACCTTTTATTCCTTGGGGAATTCTTTTGTGTGATTTGGGGAGGGGTGGAATGGGTAGAGCATTCAGGGACAGAAGACTTTGGCCCACGTTTCTCAGCCCTTAAAATGTGAATCCAAATGAGAAATGTCCTGTTATTTTAATTTTGTAACTCCTTAAATTACAAACTGCCCTGTTTTGGCCCCAAAAGATGGAAATTAGCACTCCCTGCCTCAGTGGCTTACCTTCAATTCAGAGAGCTCTCTGACTAGTGTATCTGCCACCCTAACTCTCAGGTTCACTGTTTCTCCCTATATTGTTTCCAACCTTCAGGTCTAGGCTGTTCCTATCACAGCTGACATTTCTTACCGAGAGCCCTCAAACTCTCCTGACCTCAGCGACAGAGGCTCTGCTCTGGGGTTTGCCAGCTTGTCTGTACTGTTGGGCAGGCCTTCCCATAATTCCATATAATGCAACTGAGACCAAACATATATTTGGTTGAATTTAAATCCACCACTGTTTCAACTATGATTCTCCTTGTGGTCCTGAAAGTCACTTAGCTCTCTGTCTACTAGGCAGAGACCTCCTTGCCCCAATTGTTCTACTTCTAGACTTCTCAAGCCCCAGAAAAACTCCAAAGTTCATCTAGGTCCCAGAAATAGGAAATAGAACTCCTCGCATTCAATCCAATGCCCATCACACCTGCTGCATTCTCATGAATGGCACTAATGTCTGCGCAGAGTGCCAGGCTGCTAATCATCAGAATATTTGAAGCAGGAAATAATGCTCCTCACCTGGGCTCTTCCTCAAGTCAGCTTTTCATGGACTCTGCCTCCTAGCCTGAGTCACAGGGCACCAAACCCACTGCAGTCCCCTTCTTGGTCTTTCCTTCAGCATAGCCTAGAGTGAGGTAAGACCCTGTGTATCCTCCCAGCTCTCCGCTCCTGTAAAGAGCTCCAACATCAACACACTCACTTAGGGAAAAGCCGCAAAAGGAATAGAGTTTCACAGAGAAGACAAGACAATGGCTGAGGAACCAACCATTTCTCTCTCTGAAACTGAGTAAGTAGGGATAAGCATTTGTTAAGAGACACCCCTTGGTGAATTTATTATATGGTATAGAGTGTTTCATGGTGAAATACTGGTACAGAGATAATCCAGTAAATTTGGAGCAGATATAGGGAGCATTAGCACAAGGGTTATTTAAGGGTGTCCCAGCATTCCCCATGAAAGTAGGGCAGATGTTTGCTTTCTGTTGTGTAGCAGCAGAGACCCTCTCAAGTGTGCTTGTTCTTTTTTCCAGGACAAAGAGACTGTCTGCCACAAGATCAATACACATCCCTAGTGTAGAAGACAAAGTATCTTGCTAATTTTAGAATGGCTATATTCTCTACTTGCTCCTGATATAATGTAGGCCATGTGGAAAGAATAACAGACCTGGAGTTGTGAGATGTAGGTCTGAATCCTAGCACCATACTTTTGTAGCTTTTGGGATGCTAGACAAATGTTTTTCTCCTTGAGGTTCAGCTTTTTGTTCTTAAAATGGTAGCAGTCATATCATACAAATAAAAGAAGGATATGATATTATTTTGGATACAAATTTGTTTTATATAGTATTATTAATACTCAAATTTCTACCAGTTTCAAGTCTTCCAAATTCACTATATTTTGTGACAAAATTGTTCAAGGCAAAATTACATCAAAGATTAATGATTTCTACTTCCCTTTTCTAATTTTTTTGTGCATTATTCATCCCAAAGATGTTAGCATATTAGCTAGTATTCTATTTTCTGCATTTTAACAACTATTTATTGACCACTTACTACAGGTGGTTACTAGTATAATTATTGAACAAAACTGTGTTGATCATAGAAGCCATCCTGGATTTCAAGGAGTTATAATTTACCTGGAAAGATCGATTTTGACCATGTAATTTTATAATTAACTAATTGTAATTGAGATAAATACTCTTAAAGGGAAGGACTGAGATCCTTTACTACGGATCATGAGCCTGACCAGGCACTCACAGCTGCTGCTCATTTCTGGACCTTGCCAGTACTCTCCACAGCAGTCCTTGGAATGTGTCTTCAGTCTTTTGTCACCTGTCACCAAGCAGTTCTGTGACCTTGATCAGGTTTTCATTTATGTGATTCTCAGATGTGATACTTGCCAAATAAATATACAGTAATCCTAATTCAGTAGATTTTTATTAGTATAAATGAACTAGTTTATATACATATATATACACACATATGTATATTAGCCATATTTTTGATATTCTAAATTATTTGGACTTTGGTATTTTAAATTCTTAGACTATATCATTTAATGGCTGAAAGACAAAGTAACAAAATGTTGTACTGCATAACGACATTTCACCATGCAATGGCAATCCCACAAGATTATGTCACCTCATGATGTAGCTATCTTACTGTGTGAAAGTAGTGTACACGCTATGATGTTCATGATGGCGCCACCTAACAATGCTTGCTTTGGCAACACATCTCTCCCAATGTATCTCTGTCCTTAAATGATGTTTGGCTGCATGTGCCTTCTTGTGCATGTTATGGACTGAATGCTTGATGAGCTAAGTTTAATGGCAGATGGTGAGGTTAGTCTGTTTCAGATGACTGCAGATTCTGAGATTAGAGCTGATATTTTTATGGGTATGGTTATTTCCTTACCAAAAAATTGAATATTAAACTGCTAACATAGTTCTCATCTCACATGATGGGGTCAAGCATAGAGGAATAATTTAGGGCTAGTTTCTTAGTCAGACAACCAAACAACAGAAAACTTCTCATGCATCATAATTCACCACAATTTGTTAAAAAGTCCTTAAAAGCCACATCTCATTTATATTTTCATGCATACACAGATCTAAACTTATAGATTGTGGAGTGGTTTTCAATGTGAAGCATTTCAATTCCTTTTCCTTTTGGGAGCTAGGGCAACCATTTATGATAGCTATAGTTAACAAAGGAAATAATTTTTTTATTGAGAGAGTATTATCAACATGGTCACCTCACTTCATCAACCAAATGCTTCCTATCTTTACAATTGTAGTATTTCTCCCTCTCATCCGATTAAAGTGACTGTTCTCCTCTACTACACTTCACATTTTTTTTGGTAAAAAACAAAACAAAACAAAAACCCAGCTTCCCCATTCTTTTAGCTGCCTCTTTGAATTAAAAGCAATCTATCCATTCAGGATTGCTCTCCTCTTCTGAGTTAGGCTCCTCAAGCCAAGGATGGATTTGTTTCTTAAACCAGTTAAAATCTGTCCATTCTCTTTTTGATCTGGTCGAGAACTTTGTGCTATACTTGGTGCTGAAATGCCGTCACTTAATGAATATTTATAGAGAAATACTATGTGGGAGGCACTGAGTTAGGCACATAGTGGGACTCAAACAGACATGTCTCTTTCTCATGGACATGAGCTTTGGTGAGGGATCCATCCAGTCAATAACACATAGGCAAATATGGAATGTGAGAACTAGGCAGTGATAAGAGCCTGGAGAACAAGGGAAACAGGCCAGCTGCAGGAGAGCGAGAAGGTGGAGACCACCCTTCCATGACCAGGTAGCATTTGAGTAAAGGCTAAATGAGTAGGAGGAAACACCCAGGGAGGAGAGTTCCAAAGAAAGGAACAGCCAAGCCTCTGCAGAGGGATGTGGTGAGTGTGTCTGGGACAGTAAAGCATGAGGGATTTCTTGCAGGGCAGTGAAAGGGAACATGAAAGGCAACTGGGTTCCAGAAGTAGCTGAAGGCCATATCCTGCTCTCAAAGGTCACTGTAGCAGGAAAAGAAGAAATATCAATTATTACAGTGCAATGCATCCTCTAGAGCAAAATAAGTGGTTACAAATAAGAGTGCTACTGGGTATTTGAAAAAGACACTAACTTAGAGGCCTAGCGTAAGCCAGGAAGGCTTCCTGCTGGAGGGTAGCCTTCAGCTAGCTTTGAGCTGTATTCATTCATTCATTCATTCATTCATTCAGATTGTATTCATGGAGTGCCAAATATGTATCAGACTGTGTTGGTAAAGACATATAATAAACAAAATATACCAATCCCTGCATTCATAAACTCACAATCTGGCTGGGAGACAGAGGTAAAACAAAGCAGAGGTTAGTGTGAGGTCGAATCAGTTGGGGCAAGGTAGAGATCAAGGGCAGGTGTAGGCACATTTTGGAAGCATATGCGTCTGATAGATTTTAGATTAGACACATAATTTTGATTATATTTATATTTTATATTTTTATATATTTATAAATTTAACCTATACAATATTTATATATTAAATTATATATTATATATTAAATATTTATATATTTATAAATTTAACCTACACAAGGAATACTTTTGTCACCATAAAAAGAGCTTCATAAATTATTAAGTAAAACATAATTCTCCAATAGAAAAAAATTTAAATAATATATAATATATTATATATAATATATTAAAAAATATATTATATATAATATATTAAATATTTAAATAATATATACTATATTATATTATATATTTATATATTATATTATATATATTATATATTATAATATATTATTATAAATATTTATATATTTATAATACATATTTATGTATATAAATATATATAGAAGAACAAAAAATGTATTCCAATTTTCATGTTCTAAAATTTGAGAATTACATATACTTTTGACCAGAAAATCAACCAATCTCTCTAGAGAATCTGTATGCCAGCACCCATTGTCTTTTATTCCTTCAACGTCTGTGGGAGTCTGGTTTCCTAATTTAATGCAAGTGGCAAAATAATGATAATTTGTAGTTCTAACAAACAGAACATCCACTGTGTGCATGGGATGGTTATAGGTACTGAGCACAGTGTTAAGTGTACAGGGTCAAGATTCTTTCTTCAAAGAGGTAGAACTTCTCTAAAAGTTACATTCCTGTGTGTGCTTTTAAATACCAAAAAGAGGACAAATAAAAGTCAAATTGTTTCCTAATGACCTCAGTTGGTACAAGAACATACAACATAATAATTTCTGAATTTTAGTGAAAAAGTTTTAAAAACTTCTATAGAAAATATTGTAAAAGGAAATCTATTAATTGGCAAATAATTTACTGGGAAAAATATTTTGCACCAACCTACACAAGGAATACTTTTGTCACCATAAAAAGAGCTTCATAAATTATTAAGTAAAACATAATTCTCCAATAGAAAAAAATGTGTTAAGGCTGCATAGGAGACACCTTCTGCATAGGAGACAGTTGGCCTCTGTATTGATGAATGAAACAAGAATAAAGCCAAGTTGATATTATTTTCCTCTGTAACATTAGCAATGATTTCTCCTCTTCGATCACGATACTCACTGGAGGCTGAGTGTAGTTGACCTGATGTGAACTGACACAACTTTTCAGAAAGCATTTGTTAATTTGTATGATTACAGTGACTTAAAATGTTAAATGCTTTCACTTAATTTTATGTTTAGAGGTACATCCTAAAATAATGATTAATAAAAACAAGGATTCATGTACATACAGTGGGTGAAGTGGGTAAAGTTTCAGATAAGGCATAGACACTGAGCTTAATCAACTTGGTGACTTGACTTGTGTCAGCGTTTCCTGAGCTAACTGGGATCTCATTCTGACTCCACTCCCTCAGCAAAGACCTACACTGGTTGAGTTGTAGTTGTCATCCATTTCCTGGTCAGGAGATGTTGTACCTAGTGAGCTCCAAAGCAGGACTATGAAAATTAGTTTTCTTGTTCTCCTGCTTCAGAAAACTGAGAAAATCTTTTTTCAGTCCAGAGAATGAATCTGAAGAGAACTGTTAGAAGCTCTCTGCTGCCATCTCCAGTCCTTTCTTCCTTTGTTCTAAGTCCTGTGTTCCAACTACGTCCCAAATTTTAGCGTTTCAGTGCGTATGGGAGCGCGTGCGCGCGCACACACACGTGTATACGCACATACAATAGCAGGTAGAGCAGACATACAACCAATAAATTGGAAGTCAGTGATAATAATTGGTAATTTTTATATAGCATAGATGTCAGGCACTTTTTTTGGTGTATATTTACCAATTTAACCCCCACTATGATATAATAATAGTAATATGAGGCAGCCACTACAGAAGAGGAAATTGAGGCACAGTGACTTGACCAAGATCATGCAGCTAGCATGTGGCAGAACCAGGATCTGAATCTAAGCCATCCAAGTCCGGGATCCTGGTTTTAAGTCACTACATAGCCCTGCCTGTTTAAATGAATGACTGAGAATCATGTCCTGAGTCTCCAACTTATGGATGAGGTGACTAAGACATACACTAGATGTCTCAGACCTTGTGTTTCTTATTGTGAAATGTGTGTAATAACACCAATTGTCCTGGCTGCTTTGAGAATGAAATGAAATGATGTGTATGGAATTCCTCCTTAGTAGTAACCAATCAATGGTATTATTCATAAGTACATTATAATTACATGATAGATTGTACTTTGGCTTTACAATAGTATTTAATGGCCTTTTAAAAATGCATAATTAAGGCTGAAACACTTTGAGTCCAATTTCTGGTACAACAGAATTTGGTGGTTGTGCAGCTTACTAAAGTTCTGATTCCCACCTGTAGTTGAGTAACAAAACAACCTGGAATGTCTGATGACACTAGAGTAGGTCTCTGAGTGCTGTAGGTCCCATGGCAACAAGTTTGCCAGCTCCTTGCCACTGTGAGGAGCAGAGGCTATAGTAGGGATGAGGGAATTCAACGATGTGGAACTACAGCCGCACAATTAGAGGAGCCTTATCTGTTAGTTTCCGTGAGTTTGCTTCTAGTGTATGACTGTGGTACAGAACTTTATGCCAACCACGAGAATGCAGTTATAAGCACATCTTTATCTACCTCCTCGCTTACGTGGTCATTGTTTACTCATTTTGACCCTGCAGCACTAAAGTTCTAGGAAAAGAGACAGATAAAAGTAGAGATGGAAACATTCTTCTTGGGTAATCCTGTCTGAACCATGCTTGACAAGTTTCAGTTTCCATGTTTATTTTTGTAAAATATACATCTGCTAATTGTCTTAAATTTTCTCTTTTTAGAAAAAATATGAAGTAACTGGTGCTCAATTCCTTCCCCAATCTCTCACTTCTCTTGTAGCACAGCTAAACACGTCTAGGTTAAAAATCTGGCTAAGCTTTTGGTTGTGAATCCTGGAGCCTATTGTCTAACTATATGAACCCATGTTTTCGTATCTGTAGAATTAAAAATAATAATGTCCAGCTCACGGGGTTGGTAAAGGGATTATATGAGATAATATGTGTAGTACAATTTGCAAAGCACTTTATTTATTATAGATAGGTTATAGTAGCAGGGAGCAGGGCAGCATATGAAACAAGAAACATGTAAGCATGAAAAATATATGTGAGACCAAAACAAATCAGAGGAGCAAAGTTATAGGAAATAACCACATGGTACATAAATAAAAGAGGCATAGATTTTCTTGTAAAGGAAAGACAAAGGTTCAAAGTTCAAGATAAGATTTTTGTCATTTCCTAAGACCTGCACAGTCAGAAGCAGAACCAAAAACTTTCTTTTACTCATATCTTAGCCATCTACTCTTTCCAGATATCTTGCTTTGAGGTCAAAATGGGAAGTGAGGCCCTCAAGAAAGTCAGGTAGGAAAATAGATATCTTTGATCCTTATCAGGAGAAGAGAGTAGATATGTCAGTAATTTTTGAAATAAGTATTTGAATGGGGTACTGCTAAGGGATCTAGTGTTTGTCCAGTAATGATCTATTTTTTTTAGGAACTAATTTTCTTTCTCTGATTATTGTCATGCAATCATATAAGTCATATATTATTATGAAATTTTTTCAGTTTGCATTAGTCTATTTGGGTAACTATAATAAAAATACTGTAGGCTGAGAATTAAACAACAGACATTTATTTCTCATATTAATGAAGCTAAGGCTTCTAAGAGCACAGCACTAGTGAACTCCATTTCTAATAATGTCCTGTTTTCTGCTTTATAGATACTATATTCTTTCTACTTCCTAAGAAAAGAACTCTTTGAAGTCCTCTCTGTAGGAAGAGTAACCCCATTTGTGATATTTTAATCATTTCCTAAATTCCACAACTCAGAATAGCATTACACTGGATGTTAGGTTTCCACATATGAATTTTGGGAGGACACAAATATTCAGCCTATAGGTTACTGAGGTAGAGGGTACATTAGCTTTTGGCTACTTTAAAAATTACCTGAGATAAATCATCTTATAAAAAGAAAATATTTATTTTAGCTAATAGTTTTAGAGTACTAGTCCATGGCAAGTTGGCTTACTGCTTGTAGGTCTCTATTTGGGGAGCAGCACAGCACATCATGGCAGGAGTGGGTGGCAGAGGAAGTCTGGTTACCTCATTGTGGGAAAGCAAAAGGAGAGAAAGAGCTAAAGACCTACTATTCCCTTTAAGGATGTATCCCAATGACTGGAACACTTTCCAGTCGATCTTACTTCTTAAAGATTCTACCACTGTTTCTACCACCTCACAATTGAGCCAATAAGGGGACTAAATCTTTAAGACGGGTCTTTGGGGGACATTATAGATCCAGACAATAGCAGATGGGGAGGTATTGCCTTAGAGAGAGCACTAAAAGAAACTACATAAATTCACTCTCTGTTAAGCACATAACTGTTTATGTCTAGGCATTGTGGATACATAAGAAATATGGATGTTGACATTTGAGCTAATATAATTATTTTTCTAACCACCCTTTCGCTAACTTGGTGGCCTAAATTAGTAATAACCATTGATTATCTCTCCTTATTCTGTGAGTGACCTGGCAGATTTTCTGCTAGTCTTTGTTGGTGACTCTTATGTGACTTCAGTAAAATGATGACTATGGGTGGGAATTTTGGGTTACTGGGATGACTGGGCCTCTCTCTCTTTTAATATTTTCTCAAGATGTCTCCCATCCAGCGGTATTTCTTAAAGGTGGCAAAAATCAGCATTACAAGATGGAGGAAGTGGAAGATGTCAGTTTTGTTAGAAGCTGAATCTAGAAAAATACAACATAATTTTCAATGCATTCTGCTGGTTATCATGAGCCATAAACTGAGGTGCATTGGTGAACCACCTTTCCAAATAAATGATACATTCTCCACTGACTTGTAGCATTTGGTGATTTTCCTACTGTTAATACTCCTACACTGGCTAATTTCAAGATACCAGTGTGAGATAACGGAAGACAGTTGAAAATAGAAGTTTGCAATCGGCTCTCAAGACCTGGTACAGGCTGCATACAGCATATCACTGGCATATTTCAACCAAGGTTCAGTGTGAGAGAGGAATAAACAAAGGAAAGAACTCCAGAAGATGTGCTTTTCTGGGCACTATCTTTGAAGACTTTCACAGAAGTGTCTATTGAAAATGACAGATTCATAAATGTATTACTTCATTTTTAGCATTCAGGAAGATATGTTAAAATGTGACACTAAACATGTGATTAGAAAACTATAAGAAAGGGAAGAGTCCCAGTAGAGACCATGATTAAAGTGAGTCTTCATCCAGTTCGCTGGGGGAACAGTTGGCTTGACTTAGACCATATTGTGTGGGTAACTTTTGGAACATCAGGAATGTGATGCAGGATGCAACTGATAATTCAGGCCTGAAATATCCATAGAGAAAGATCAGCATGGAAAACACACTGAGTTCAAGGTCAGAACCCTAGAGGCTCCAACACTGGGGAATGGAGATCCAAGGAGGCAGATAGGAGAGGAATCATTGATAGGAATGTATAAGATGATTTCAGGAAAGAAAGAGTTGGCTGTGTGGTCAAGTATCTTGGCAAGTTAGAAAAGTCCTGAAGTTCTGCAGGACAGTTCAAACAGAGATGCTGTTGGGTCTTTATGAAGAGCAATTGCTTACTGCTTGTGGAGGCTAGAGCCAATGAAAGGATGGAAGATGGGCAGGTAGTGTGAAAATACAGAGGAATGAATGCAGGCTATTAGTTCAAGGGGACTATCTTTTTGTAGAAAGCAAACTTTGGATGTCAGTAAAGAGAATTGTGTTCCCCCAGTCATGGTAATGAATTTTTCATCTTACAATATAAGGGAAAAAGTCATTGGTAAGGGATAAGATGAAGACAAATAAAAAGTTATGCAGAGAGCAGATGAGCATCATGATAGAGTAGAACAGATGCAGCAAGAATGTCTGTTTAAAAGCTGTATAGACTGAAAGCTCCCAGGAGACATCTATATAATGAACGAACACGTGTACAGACATGTTAAAGGGGGATATGACAAAAAAAGGGAACAAGACGCTGACAACCTCTGTGTTTTCCATGATATAAGTTGCAAGAGGATGGGAATTCCGTCCTGAGTGCACCAGCTCAGCCTGGGATAAGTGTGCACAGGTTTGGCTCCCAGCTCCTCCATTTCCCACTGGATGACCTTAAGGGAGTTGCTTCACTTTTCTCATTTCAGTTTTCTTATCTGTAAATTGTAGATAGTCAAGTTATCAGGTATTACACTTAAGTAATCTGCATAATGTGTTTAATAGATGTTAGGCATTACTATTGTCACAAACTGACTGACTTCTGTCTTTCCTTTCATAAATATTTTTAAAACATTTATTGAGTTAGTTTCTTCAGCTCTTCAAGATTTCTTTCATTTAAAATTGTCTAAAGTTTTAATATTTGTTGGTACAATCTTTTTAATATCTGTTCTTCAACAGCAACATATTTAAAGAATGTAACCTGTAAATATCATTTCAGTCTAATATACAAAGATATCAAGCCTATGAAAAACTCATATTTTAGGATTTAAAAAATTCTATTTTAAATCCGTATCTGGAAAAGTGTTTGATATGATATTTATGCTTGCAACTCTAATAAATTAACACATTTTTGTAGGAGATCTTTATGTCATTATTTCTAAGTTAGGGCAGTCTCAGGCTAATCTGTGATCTCACAGTTGGAAGGTCAGAGATACCTTCATAAGACTGACTGTTCTCAGACATGCTGAGTTTCTACCAAGTCTAGAGCCTAATTCCCATATCTATGAATACAAATAAATTCTTGAACATCAGTAATTTCATTACAGTAAGGCACTTTGAAAAATCTGCTAAAAGTTGCTTGTACTCTCAATCCTTTCTCAATTCAAAAAGTAAAGCCCCAAACTAACATGGCAGCTTTTATGTTTAATCACCAACTCAAGTTTAATGCCTAGGTAGGGAAAAGTGACCTAGAGTTGCCAAACCTAATATGCACAGAAAGGAGAAAGGGCGTATGTCTGAATACCGAGTAGAAGATATGTTATGGACATAACAGTTCCTCATTGATCAACTTGGCTTTATATTAAAGGAAACATGCAGGTTTTTGTAGATTAAACCAGGTATGAAATCAGAAGATCCTCTTAGGTACTAGCCCTGGACTCTGGGAATGTCAATTGTAAGCTGTTTGTTAGGGAAGGATATTTTTCCTTTCATGGTGCTAGAAAAGCACTTGAAGTCACCATCTGAAAAATCTAATTGACTCTCATGAGGTAAAACAAATGCATTTTATTAATTTAGTTTATAATTTATTGCCTTTTATTTTTTTCAGTAACACTGGATCTGTTAGAGCTTCTAAATATGTTTTGCATTTTGAATGAAAACTTATCTCTTAAACATGAAAATTTTAGCACTAATAGCCATTTGGCCAACATTCTGAGTAAACACGCTAGGAGAAGTGTGTTGGGTATTAAGAATACATAGACGAATACACTCATCCGTCCTTCCTTTTATTTGTGCCACAAATGTTCACTGAGTATTTACTTCCTCCCAGTTATTGATTTCTTCTTGCACTAGGGATTTAGCAATGAACAAAACTGTCAAATGCCCTGTAGTTAGGAAGCGTATACTTGAAGTTATGAGATGTGAAAGAAAAGAAATGCTTTACATTATATGTAGTAAAATAAGAAATACAGAACCTACAACTCCTTTATTTAGGTTCTGTAGTTATTCCATGATTTGAGGAAAAAGTCTAAACCCCTCCACAGGTTAGTGTACTTTCTTTAGCGTCCTGATTGGTGTGCACCCTCTAACCTAGTATACAGTGTTCCCTTTTCTGAGCTTGCTGCTAGGACTTTTCAAACACATTTGGCCCTTCTGTGTCCTGTGCTTCCATATCTGAGGATTTAACCACTTATGGCTCAAAAGTATTTGAGCCAGGCATTGTGGAACACTCAGGAGAATGCGAATGGCAAGTTGGAGGTTAGCCTACCCTGTCTCAAAAATAAAAGGAAAAATAAATAGAAAGAGTTTGATGATTTAGCTCAGTGCTAAAGTATCACTGGATTTCATCCCAGTACCTCAAATTAAGTATCTTTACTATTTAGACTTTTCCCAAACTGTTATACTGTAAAGATGATTTATGTAGTAGGTATTATGAGTAATCTAGAAAAACTACAAATATATGTAAGATGAGCTTAGGTTACATGGCACTACTATACCATTATATATACTGAACTTCTATGGGCCTTGGGACCTGTGAGGGTCTTGGAATGACTTGTCTAAGGGTAATCACAGATGATGTTTACTTGTGAGACTCTTTCCTGTCTTCTATTACTATCTCTCCCTCACCTGGCCAATCGGTTGAAGACTACAAGCACTTCAGTTCTGTGGTTCATGCCCAAATGTCCTCCTATCCCTTATTTCTAGCTGTAAAGGTGAGTGCTTTCCACAGTGGCTTGCTAACTTTTCTTACAAAAGGTAGGCAAAAATCTTCTTAGTAGACTGTTTTAGGCTAGTCAAAATGGAAAAAAAATGTTCTCTCTCTTTTGAGAAATTTAAGGTGATGATATAATTTTGGTAGCATATATGACTTCTGCAGAGATCAGAAGTTTTGCCTGTCTCATGCATAGCTGGACAATTAAGGTTCTAGAGAATGCAGTGGATTGGGCTTTTAAAAATACCAGCTTTCTTCAAAACATGTAAAGTGGACTTTTCAGTGTAGGGCAATGTGGGCTCTAATAGACACTATTTCCACGTTCCTATTGTTGTTATTTGTTTGGTTTTTGCGTTTGGAAGGAGGGTAGTTGGCCGATTTGTTTTCTTCTACTTAGTTGCCATATAATGCTTATCATAGACTAAACTGTACTACTTCTCTGATTCCCATACTGTAAACCATTCCACAGTGTTTTGAGGATTTTCTTGTATGCACAAGAGTATAAGACAGTTTCTGCCACTCCACACTCTCTCTAAAGTGGCACGGCTGTAAGATTTAGTGGAGGCATTTTTAGAAGAAGGGTTGCAGTGTTGTGTCTTTAGAAAAAGACTGTGGTTATCAGGACAGTTGACGACTGACACAATACTCTCAAGGTTCTTCAAAGACCTAAGCTCATTGGAAGCAGTACCTTCGGGATTGCAAAAAACCACCAGGGAGGAAAGATGAGAATGATCAGAAGTACTATTTTGTATTTCTTTAATATTCCTGAAATAAAATTCACAGATAACTATAATCCTGCTATGCACATAATTTCAAAATATCAACAAAATATTGTACTTATAATGTTAGCTACATTAGACACAATGAGGTAGTAATCAAATGCTTGCACTTAATTTATAACAAATAAATTTGGATTTAACAGAGTAAGAGTATATTTAAATGAATATTGATCACACGTTTTCTTTATATTTGACATTTTGAAATAAGGACCCAACAAGGGCACTTGTGTATGTATGTTGATTTGTCATCAGTGAGGCAGTTATAAATGCACATATACTGAAATGGGTAGAAATGATGATGCAAACACCATAAAGGGTGTGGCTAGTCGTGATGTGATATTTCAAAGAGGTGACAATTCTTGGTAAAGTGTTGACTGAGATACAATACCTTAATTTACACAGTAACACAGTGGTCACTAGTTTGGAAGCCATATGTGATGAAATTGTATTTATTTATATAAATATATATATTCTATACATAATAGAATACAAATATATATGGTAATTATCTATATGATAGACTATAATAGAATAAAAACTATCTGGACTTTTCACCCACTCCCAAGTGTTTCCCCATCTCTGTTCCACCTAATGTCACTTGCAACCTGATTTCCTAACCCTAATACTTATTCCCCTTTGCTCACTGCTTTTGTTTGTGTTACCTTCCAGTTTGTTCTTAAATCAGTTCCTAACCACTACAGTTAGTGTGTCTAAAATTCTGTCTTTCTTCTTTACCTTGCTTGTGTCGTAGCCTCTCTTATCTTTCCTTTCTAAGAATGGCTAACCAGTTTTTCTTGCAATTTTGTTGTTATAGCAGGAGACATTTTCAGAAACTTCTGTGGCTATCACAGTAATGAAAGAAGTAGTAGCCTTTGGTGAGTAGTGGTCAGGAATGTTGGAAAGCCTGGCATGCCTGCATGTAAGAGTGTAGGAAAAAGGCGCAAACGTGTCCTGGTATCCCTATGATTTTTGTTCATCCTTTGCACCATGTGTAGGTGAACTGTTTATCTAGTTACTATATAAGCCTAGAAATTAACTCTAGAATCAATCTGAGAACTTTTCAGTTTGTCATAAGTCATACTTTTTTGTCATTAAATTTTTATGCACAGAGTTATCCAAATTATTTTTCTGATTTCGCTTTATGGTTGTGGTCATTTCTCAATTTTCTTTTCTCTATTTTTGTTGGTAAGGTAACACATGGTTTATATATTTTAATATTTGTTCATTTTACAAAGAACAGCTTTTAATCTATTTATTAGATACATTACTTTTGTTTTTTGATTCATTAATTTTGGGTTTTATCTATAGTATTTACTTTCTTCTATTTTCCTTATTATTATTTTGAGGTTCTTTGATATATCCTGTTCTTTTTTGCCTTTGTCTAGTGATTTTTGTGGTTTAAGCTGTGCATTTTTATCTGAATTATGTTTGGATTAAAATTTACTTGTTTTTCTTAGGGATTGTGTATTATTGGATTCAATTTCTACATTGAATTTCTCATAAATTAAGGGAACTATATGAAAATTTTCATGTGGAGAAGATATTCATATTTTTGTTATTAATTTCTAATTTTACTACAGTGTGAGTAAAGAACATGTTCTATACAAGCATTTCTCATTCTTTTTTGGCACGAGGGGCCAGTTTTCTGGAGGTCTGTCAGGGGTGGTGGTGATGTTTCACAATGATTCAAATGTATTTGTTGTGTACTTTATATTATTATTACATAATATATAGTTGATTCATTATACAACTCACTGCAATGTAAAATAAATGGGAGCCCTGACCTTGTTTTCTTGCAAGAAGATGGTCCCCTCTGGAGATGATGTAAGACACTTACATAGAGAATGTGTTGCTTATGTTTAGTCTATTCAATAATACTTTTTTGATTTCTGTCATAACAGAAAATCCCATAACAGAAATGGAAGTAGGCTTTTCAGTGCTTTTGTGTCAGTCTCAAGGTATTTGAGTTAGGCTGTAATCCAGAATGTATGGATATTTGAAGTGGTCTTAAATGTACTTATAAGGCCACCGTCATTTGAGATCTTAAATAGGTGATCCTCATCTAGCACAGACAAAGTAGGTTCCCCCGGCTTATTTGAAAATGAGTGATGAATCTCTCATCCCCACTTCTGGGATCTTTCTGGTTAGAAGGCAATAATTCAAACTCTTTTGAAATCTGAGATATGTGATAAAACACTAGATAGTAGAAATAAGGGCCTGGCTCAGTCTCCTTCGAAGTCTCTGCTAATGTTTGAAAAAGGTCAAGAATCCCAGTGCTCATTTATTACATTCATAATTCCAGGTTGGCTTTGAATGCAGTGTCTTTATCTGCTGACTTGAACAGTTGTCATTCTCCTCTGTAGTTTGTTGAGTTTTAAAAAAATTTTTGTATTATTTTGAAGGTAGTAAAATACAACAGAACAAGATGGAATAAAGCCAGTTGAGACAGTGTAGTGAAATTGGTACAGAACTTCACAGCCGGTTACCAGGATAACAGTAATAGGTACCATAGTATATCTCATTATCTTCGCAATAGTTGTTCTTTCAATCAGGTATAGCAAAATCAGAGGAAATATAGAATAGTATAGAACTTATTAAAACAGAATATTGAATAGAGCAATACCATTAATCAGGACAAAGCAAAACAGTGATAAAAATATTTGCCTTCAAAGAGATGGTAGAAGGAAATCCCCCTTTTTTTGCTATATTACATATGGTCAACCTCCCAAGAGATGCTCAGATCTCTGGCTTTCACTTGCTAACAGGAGTGGGGTGGGTGTGGATGGGATGTTTGATTCTTAGCCCACGCACCGGTAGGTTCACAGCTGCTTACCAGGGAGGCAAGTTGGTTACTGGTTTCCCAGCGCCCTAAGTTCCAGCATGGTGCAGATCTCAGGAGATGCTGCTGGTTCTCGCCCTGGGGTGGCCGTGGCTTGCCAGGCCACAACCATTTACCAGAGTGGCGAGCTGGTTGCTTAGTTTTTTGAGTTTGTTGAGCAGCTTTCTGAACACATCACATAAGTAAGCAAATTTTGCAACCCATTCTATGACACTGAAATGTATTGCTTGTGGTGACTGTTTTTCTAAAAGAAATCTCTGGAGGGGTTCTCATATCTCAGATATTTTTGCTCATAATCAACCTTTAGAAAACCACCTAATTTCTTTGTATAAAGGAAAATATGTGTGGTCTGTATCCGTCTCCTCAGAGAACTCCACCAACAGATAGGAATCAAGGATATGTACTTTAGCATGGTTGACATATATCCTGAAAAACCTTACTAATTTCAGATTACATTTTTCAGTTAGCCAGCTTTCTCTTCAGTGACGTAGTGTGGATTCACAGTCAGAGGGTAACTTTCTGACCAGAGTAATGAAACCTGAAAGCTGTCTGGTTATTGCATCCTCTCTATCTGTGTATATATTAACAAAAAATGATCCATCAAGTTTTCCTGATATATAATAATTCAACAACTTACATAGTCGTGCACCTGTGCTGTGGTATTGGTTGGTAACAAAGTACATAATTTATCCTCATGAACATCTTCCTGAAAATATATCATACTAAACAAGTATTGCTTTCTTTTTAATATCACTAGACTTGTTAACCTGGTTTGCATACCACGGTGACTCATTAATTCCCTCTAATGATTGTGCCTCAAAATCCTCTGCTATTCATCAATTTGTCTACTTATCATGGTAGCCAAAGGGAAGCATGTAGTACCCTTTGAAATGCAGGCTCCCCTAAAATTTTACAAATGTCTTTAGCAGCAGGCATAATCAACTCTTCATTAATAGTAAAGTGCTTTTCATCATTAACAGTGTGGTTAGCCACTAATAATGATGCTTTCAGTACAGACATATTAGAAGAAATGATATTCTTCAGTAATTGTTTGTGTTCATTGATGTGTTTTTTCTGAGAAACTCCAAAGCCTTGTCTTTTAATGGAGGCTGTTTGTTATCCATGTGGCACGTTTTAAAGGTTTCAAGGCTTCATTGGATAGCCAGGTGTCACACAGTCTACAAAATGAGCTTGGAGAGTAGAAACACCTACTGTAATGAACCCTTAATTTAAGTCGTACTTTTGGTATTTTCTTTTAAATGGGATCTTCCTTTTGCTGGCAATCTTAGCATCTTCTACTGTTTCATCATTGGGTGTTCCTCCATTTTCAAAGAATGTTTTGCATTATATTTGATTTTAACTCGTTTTGGCTAGTTAACCTGTGAGGTTACTGAAACTGTGACTGAGACAAGTATCTAGTGTAGGAAAAAGGCACAAATGGAAGTGGTAAATAAAATAATGGGCTGGCCATGGGTGAACTAAAAATAAATATTAGATTCTAACTTAAAGTTTGACTCCAGATATAGCTGTATGATTGAAGTGCATCCACTCACTTGCCACAAGATGCAGCATAATTGTCACGTGGTATTCGCTGATAGGGTTTTGATATGAGTCTATAAGTAATTGAAACTCATTGAAACCTCTCTTCTAATGTTAATATGCATTTGCAGCTGCTCCCCAATGCTTGTATCACCTCCTCATCTCCACATCAAATCAACAGGCATTGAATTCTCACAAGGAGTATGGGAACTAGATCTTTTGCACACGCAGTTCACAGCAGGGTTCACACTCCTGAGTATCTACTGTGACTGCTGATATGACAGGAGCAAAACTGAGGCATTTATGTGAGTAATGAGGAGTGACTCTAACTACAAAGGAAGCTTTATTTGGTTGTCACTGCTCACCTCCTGAGTGTAGTCTGGTTCCTAATGGACCACAGACTGCAGTTGGGGACTCTTGATCTATATTATTACTGATTTTGGTAATGAAGTTTCCTATGTTGCCTGTTGTGGCTTGAATTTATTTCCTTTAGAGATATGCTGAAGTTCTAAACATGTTATCTGTGAATGTGATGTTCTTTTGAAATAGGTTCTTTGCAGAAATAATCAAATTAAGATGAGGTGCTACAGAGCAGAGTAGTCATAATCCAATGACATAGGGACATACACAGAGAGCAACGTACAACTATGGAGGCAGAGGTTAAAGAAGCCGAGGAGAGCCAAAGTTTGCTGGAAACCACCAGAAGCCAGCACAAGAAGGGATCAGTTCTCCCTGCAGCCTTCAGAGAAGCATAGCACTGCTGGCATTTTGATTAAAATGTGAGAGAATATGTTTTGATTGGTTTAAGCAACCTATTTGGTTGGACTTTCTTATGGCTGTCCTAAAGAACTGATAGTGAGTTTAATAATAAATGCCAAATTTTGTAGATATGAAGTATTATAAAACAATAAGTCATTCTGTCCCTGTAGGACCTACCTTCTTAATTGGGTTATTAAATGCTCTACGTCATTTTTATTTTTATTTGAGTTATCAAGCATTGCAAGTTTGATTAAACCAATATATGATAGACTGTGCTTCTGTCTAACTTTCACTAGTATTTTTTTCTCTTGGGTAGAACAACAGCAGCTACTAAACAGAAGATTATTAACTGTATTCATCTAGTCACTTTCCCATCATTGGGACAAAATACTCAGCACCTATAATTTAAAGGTGGAGAGGTTTGTTTCAGCTCATAGTTTCCAGGAGATCCAGTCCATGGTTGGGTGGGTCCAAGACACAAAAAGCATGGCAGAAAGCATGGTGGAAAGAAGCTGCTTACCTCATGGAGGATAGGAAGAAGACAGTGAGTATGAAAGGAAAAGCTGTGCATAAGAATACACCTTTCCAGGTCATACTTTTACTTTAAATTTTATCTCAATTGGCTGTTATTATATATAGATTGTGGTTCTTGGTTCTATTCTTTCTTTGTTCCACTGATGATGAGCTTACATTTTTCCTTTTCTTATTTAAAAATTCTCTGATGTTTTTGTTTTAGGGAGAAGATAATGTAGAATTACCTGAGTTTGGTCAATTTTAATAGTCAGTTCTGAAATCTAATCTTCCAATTTCATTTCAGCTTACATTTATTAATAAAATTAACTCCTTAAGAACTAGCTGAGTACAGTACTGGATGCTGTGCAGAGATGAAAGAGAGCTTATCCAGGGAATATTCAAGGGGATACAGAAAAGTCGACCAACCGTCACTCTGTAGGAGTGAACATTTATGATTATGAGATGAGGGTTCATGAAAGGTTGCTCCCAGGAAGCAATTTTCAAATGAAGTCTTAAAGTATCCACAGATGTTCTCTGTGTTTGTATGTATTAATGTGTGTAGATAGATGGGAAGGTTAAAGAGCATTTGTGAAATAATGACAATGCAAGAGAATTTGATATTCTCAGGGAGTTACAAAGAAACCAGGACACCTTGAATACAAGGTATATCATGGTACACAAGCCTGGGGAGTTGCATATGGATTAGGCCATTGTAAATCACCTTAGATCTCTTTAGAACTACTGAAAAACTTTGAGTAAGAATGAGTCAAGATCAAAATTGTAAATGAATACTCTGGCGGCCATAGAAGATGGCTGAGGGTTGGGTGATGGGTATGTCTGAAAGCAGATCCACAAATTTGACTTCTATAATATTTCTTCAGGTGATGCTGAGTGCTTATATGAAGCTCATGATAATATGAATTGAGAGACAATAGCATTTAATAGGTATCAAGGATTGAATTTAAATATGGATGGAGGTTGGTGGAAAAAGAGACTATCAATAGTAAGTTCAGGTTCATGACCAGGACACTTAGTGTCTTAGGTACTTTTCTCTCATTGCTGAGACAAAATACCTGACACTCAAAATTAAGGAAGGAAAGGTTTATTTAGCTCACAGTTTGTGGAGGTTTCAGTCCATAATCAGTAATCTCCAAGGCAAAGTGGCATGGCACAGGGGCAACAGTTCAAGGTAGCAGAAGACAGAAACAGCAGCAACAGCAAAATGAGAGGAGAGTACGCCTGTTTTCCTCCCTTATATTGTAAGTAGAATACCATGCCCTAAGGTGTGTGTAGCACTTATACCATGTCCTATTCCCTACTCTTACACAGGTTGAGGATGTTTACATAGTGAGGACCCTGCCCCACTGCTGAGTCACTTCATTAAACCCGTAAAACTTTCTCAAGTTGACACAGTGTGTCAACTATTACAGTTAGGAACAGTGCAGTTCTAGTCATTGGGATAAGGACCTATGAGGAGGTGAAAGTTCAGTTACGAATAGGATGAATTACAAATGCTTGTAAGATATCCAGTTATGGCTAAAAAGAAAGTGGAAATCAGTGCTTGATTACAAAGCTGAAATCCTCTGAGTATGAATGATAGTCAAAGCCATGGTTTGGAATAAAGCTACTCAGAGAAATTAAGAATACAGTAGCAGTGTCTAATGTATGCTTGGTAGGCACTAGTTGCACATGGCTATTTAAACTTAACCTTGAATTATTTAAAATTAAATAAAGTTTAAAATTGGATTCCCTCAGTTGTACTAGCCACATTTCACATGTCCAAAGACTGAGCATGGCCTGTATCTCCCATCTTGGGCAGTAATGATTATAGAATATCATCAAAGACAGTTCTATTGGATAGCAGAGGTAAACAAATTAAAAGGAGCAGATTTAAGACAGATCAGTACCCCAGTAATCTTATGTGGGGAATATGGCTAGGAGTAATAAAATTGAATGATTAAAGCCCATAGGGTCTATGAGAAGTGAATAGTTAAAATATAAGGCAAAAGTCACACAAATATAAACTGTGGGCAAAAAGCACACAAGCTTTGTGAGAAGCAAATAATCTGGAACTGTGGGCAAAAATCACACAGGCTTTGTGGAGAATGAATGGTTAAACTTTGGAGGAAAAGCGCACAGGCTGTGTGAGAATAGAATGGTTAAACAAGAAGTTTAGATTAGTTAAGTATGTTGTGCCTGGCCATTGTCTCTCCCCTTTCCCCAACAAAAACCTGTTTGGTATTAAATGATAAACCTTTCAATAAAATTATTGAAATGCCAAAAAAAAAATGCCTACTTTTGAGACAACTCTGTGACCAAACTGCTGTTCTCCTTTTACTCTGATATTCTAAAAAAAAAAACCCAAAACCAAAAAACCCAGATAATTCTTGGTCTCAGGGCTTCTTCTTCTCTCAGAGTGTCTTCCTCATGGCTGGGTGCTCTGGGTTAAGAAATATCCCCCTGGGCCTCTCAGTGATTGAACTAAGTCTCCTTTCTGAATAATCTTTTTCATCTTCTACACCGCCTGGGTTCCCTCACTGTGACAATCTTACTAGTATATGTAATGTTTATTTAAAAAAGAAGAGTTCAATGAAAAAAGGCTGAGAAAGAAACTCCATTCACTGAGTGCCTTTTAATGGGCTGGGCACTAGATGCTTTTCATGTGTTATTGCTGATCTCCAAACTCCTTGCCTTGTAGTTTTGGTATTATTTATTACTTTTACTGAGACTTGTTAATTTCCTGCGATCTCAAGCTATTGATCTGCAGATCTAGGATTTATGCCCAAATAATGTAGTATTCCAAATCCAGTGATTTTTTTCAATTACCCCAGAGTGCTTGTCCCAAGAAAACGCAGTGAAAATGGTTCTAAGGAAGAAGAGAACGTCATGAATGAGGAATACCAACTGGCACAAGAATTCAAGTAAGGTCAGTTTATGAAAATTGTCATTGTCTTGGGCTACAAGAAGGTTGTCATAAACTGTGTTGAGACCAATTTTATTGTAACACGGAGTGTGAAGCACTGCTAGAGGGGACTGAGTGTAGCTGTAAAGTTGTGAATAGCATAGGCCAGTGTAGCATGTTCTTTTAAGAGATTAGATTTAGGTCACTTATGGTACAAAAGGTGGTTCATCAAAAAGATGATTTAAATTTTGAAAATTATATGTTCCACATATTCTAAAGTTATTTCTGTCAAATTTAGTACAGTCAGATGACATTGAATAGTGCAATCTTTCTTATTTCTTCTTTACTAGCTAACATTGGTCTTGTCACTGAAGTCCCCCGTATTTTTTCCTGTTGGTGCAGTGGCATTGGAAATAAGAGTGTGTGAGCATCAAATGCAACAAGGAATTTCATGGTGCACCATGCACTGACAAGTAACCTAATATGTTATCCTGCACTGATCAGACAAAACAATCTTAAAATTCTCCTGATTATCCAAAGCAGTGTATATGTCTGCTGGACATTTTCATTTAACTTATCAGCTCTACATCCTTGAAGAATAGAGAAATTTGTGAGCATTTGTTGCATTTTCTACCACTCCTTAAACTTGGCATTTTGAATCCAAGACTTGTGAGTTCTTGTAGGTTCTGATTTAATTTGTATGACCTGTCTGATTCCAGCAGAACTGGAGGAGGCAAGAGATAATTTCTACCCTCTCTAAAATGTTCCGTGAGAGAGAAAAAATTCTTGGAGATTCTTGGAGAAAACAGTATCTATGACTTACATATTTCTAATTCTTTTCCTTAATAGAAATGTGCCTATATCTAGGACTGAATAAATTTGTGGAATAATTTAATATTAGTTGCCCTCCCAAACAAATTCTTTTGATTATAGCAACTGGAGAATATTCAGCATTCTGTGCCTTTGAGGCAAGTTGATGACAAAGGGCAGAGGTTTTCATGGATCTACCATGGCTTGGTTAAAGTTTGATTAAAAAGCAGCACATAAGAGGGAGCTTATCTGTTTCAGACCACTGGGAAACCCAAAAGACTATGAAAGTACTTCCCTTGACTTCGGCAGCTGAAAATCTTTCCCATAGATAGAAATACTGGTAACCTCGTGGGCTCCAAGATGCAACACATTTACCACACTTATCCCTGTAATGTCTGTTGCAGCTCTGAAGAGAAACCTGTGTGTTTTAGCTCAGAATAAACCAGAAGAGAACTCCACATGGTAAACTATTTGTCAATAAAGTGCTAAGTCTTTTTTAAAGCTTTTCTGATTAGCCTCAAAGCATACTGAACCCACAACAAGTTTACTGGAAATGTCAGTGATTAAACAGACATGTTACAGTAATTAAATGTTAGTGTCACATAGTTCAGACCACAGGCCCTGGCAGCCCCGAGAAAAAATTGCTTGTAGCAAACTGCACACCAACAGGAAGCCAGCTTCTCAGCAGGTCCCACCACAGTGCTTAGGTCTTAAGTTACAAGAGGGAAAACAATACCCAGCTACTGTTACCTCAGCTGTCACTGGAATAACATTATGGAGGCCTGGTAAATATGAAGAAATTCAATACTCTGGTGGGACTTTTAAATCCCATTTCAAAAGACCAGAGTTTCTGGTTGAGGTTTATCATGTTACTGATAAATGGTTGGTGAAATGTGTCAAAGGAAAATCCCCAACCCCAGCTGTTGGGGGGTTAGGTCACGGACTTGGACTCTATTGACATGTTAGTACTATTTTTCAGGTGGTTTTAAGCTGCAATCTAAGAAATAAAAATCCATGTCAGGTTGAGTTCCAGTCTCCTTAGTCCCAAGTGGATGAAACTGCCATCATCTAAGCTCAGGACAGAATGTCGCTACTGTATAATTCTTGTTGCAATTCTCTAAGACCCCACTGTACATCCCTAGTTCTAGTGGTGAGATTGATGTGTGGAATGATGCTGAATTAGCCTTTCCACAATGAAGTTTCTTCTCTTCTAACTACAGCTCATCTTAGAGTTTCATCCCATGTCTGACTTCCTCAGGGTCCTCCAAGGATTATTTCCATCTCTCTTCAAATATGCTTTAGGCCCTTTCTTTTTAAACAGAGAAAAGGCAAATGAACAAATGATTCTTTACGATTTTCACTTACCTCCGCCTTTTAAAACTTTCTTATTCATTCCTTTACAATAGTAAATGTTTGATTAATGATAGCAACTTAAACATTAAGCCCAGGGCATCATTATCCAAAGAATGAAGAACACTTCTATTTTGCTAACCAGAACCAGTATCCACTTTTTGATGAAAACCTTGGATCTGTCATGGTATTTGAGTCACAGGTTTACCTGGCCTCTTGTAAGATGGCCTAATAGGCAGGCTGCTTCTTTGTGACTTGGGCCTTGTCTCTCTGTTTGGTGGCTTAAGGGCTCTTCTCTGGTAATCCACCACCAATCTCAAATAGGAACCAGCACCCTACTGCTTTGCTTAGTTCTTATAAGTCTTTTCCTAGATGTGTGTATGGTTTTTGTCTAGATGTCCCTTCAAAGCCTCATGCAGTCATAGGTGGGGCTTTTTCAGAGGTGACTGAATCTAGAGTGTGTGATTGATTCATGGTGCACAGCAGATGAAGGGTGGGTGATTACTAAATCAGTCCACTGATTGGTTTGGCACTGCCCTAGTCCATTAGCCTGTATACAATATATGGACAGAAAGAGGCTTGTCTTCCCCTTGATTGCTTGCTCTTGCTGTCTTCTGCTTGCTGTGAACTATTTGTCCCTTGTGATGGCCCTCTGCCAAACCACCTGCCTTGGAACCAATTGATTATGGACTGAAACATATACAAATCATGAGGTAAATAAACCTTTCTCCTTTCAACTTTGAATGTTGGGTATTTTGTCTCAGCAATGAGAGAAAAGTAATTAAGACAGTGTGGATTCAACCTTTATTTCTGGTGGGAATTCTTACTGCATATGAACAGATTTCCTCAGGCAGATGATTGTCTGACTCTCACATATGTCATATATATTCCTTTTATATGATATGCCGCATCATGCATTGTCTCATCAAAGTAGAGAGTACTATGTACTAAAGCGAAACTGAAAAGGTAATAGCATTACAGCTCTACTAACATTTATTTAAATATTTTTTTTAGCCAAGTGCTAAGAAAGGGAGTGACCAGCTTTGGTGGAGAGTGAACCTAAAATCTCTTATCTATTCTTGCTGGGATTACTAAATCTGAATGAGCGTGCTATTGACATTTTAAAAAAAGAATTAGATATATTATTCTTATTTGTGAGTCCTACTCTAAGTCCAATCCTATGTGGAAGGCAGCTTGGCCATATGTATGGCCATTACAGACCCTCAGCACAGGAGATAGTATTCACCACGCCCTGCAGTCTCTGGATTAGCAATCTTTTTACTCACTAGTCTCTGAGTGTTACAAATACAAGGTAACTCATGCCCTCTTGTGACCAATAATATACAACTGGCTTCTCTTTCATGTTGAGGTCAGCACAGAGACATCTCTTATTTGTGATATGATTCATTTTATTTATGATTTTGGATTGCTGGCTACTGTATGTGATGGATTAGTCATAATCTAACAGCTTCCATACGGTAGCCTGTCTCTAGTTTTGTTACTCAACTACTGATAAAGCATTGAGGCTGAGGTGGCTAAGGTGGAGTATTAACTTGATTGGCTTTGGGATCCACCAGGGGATTGGTGGAGCACATATCTGACTGTGTCTGGGTGACTTATGAAGGAGGGGTCCTGAGATCTTTATCTGGTCCCTTTTCCTTTTTTGCTGGTTTTGTCTTCCTACTATCTTTTCCAGCTACCATGAACTAAACAGTTTTGTTCCTCTATGTCCTTCCTCCATGATGTTTCTGCCTTGGGGCCAGCTGAACAAAGACTTATTTCTCCGAACTGTGAGCCAAGTTAAATCTCTCCTCCTTTAAACTGTGGCTGTCAGATATTGTCTCAGTAATGAGGCAGTAAATGAGGAGGCAAGCATATTTCATCTCCCAGATCCAGCTCAGAATTAAAAATTATATAGTGAAAGACACTTTAGTGAGACAAAAAATTAAATGTAGGGCTAGTTAAAGTTATTCACTTGGAGAAAATATGAAATTATCTGCTCCTTTTCAGTGTGTCAATGATAATATTAACATTCCAATAGTCGTTCATGTTAATAAATCACAAGTGCTACACAACTTACAACATTCTCATTTATTCTTCATGACAGTTCTATTCTGTGAGTATTTATGTATTTTTTTATATTTAGAGTAGAAACCAAGAGAATTAAATGACTTAATCTAAGCCACTGTTCATAAGCGACAGAGCCATAATTGGACACTAATTTTAAGGAAACTGATTACCTTTATCTTTACACTGTAGTACTGCTCGAGAAAAACAAATGGAATAAAAGCCAGGAAGATATGAAGTTGGTTGACTGGGCAGAACTATTTAAATTCCAGCCTGAGATGTTTCCATTTGATTCCATAAGCAATAAGAAATTAGCACAGGTTTTTGAGCCTGAAAACATTGCGGTAAATTTTACTTTACAAAGATTGATTACAAAGATTCATGGGCAGGAGAGTCAAACACATGAAATCCAGGAAGAAAAGGTCACCTGAAAATCTATTATTAAAAGATTCATAGAAGATGTGTGAAATATGTAAAATTTTATATTGAAAGACATTAAAAAGAACTTCATTACTAGAATTCTGTGTTATGACAAATATACTGACAAGGTGATTCAGTGTTTTAAAGATCTTAATCTTTTCTTAGTTACATCTATAAAATCACTGCAATTTAAATAAATATCTCAACTGGTTTTCTGTTTGCTTAAATGAGTCTACAATTTCTAGAATTAATATAGAAAGATAAGACCAAGAAACCTCAAAGTGCTAATGAGGAACATCTTGGTAGAACATTTTGTCTCATAAGATATTATGATTTACTGATCTATAATAATTAAGATAATGTAATATCTGTACATGGTGAATCATAACAATAACAGCAAAAAGAAAAATGGCAGAGAACAGAGTCCACGGCAATGACCAATGAACCATAGTGTCTATGGAAACACGACAGAGAATAAGATTAGATTTCAGATCATTGGAGAGAGGAGGAATTATTTAATAAATGGTGCTGGCGTGTCTACTTAAATAAGAAAGTGGATTCTTAGCTCATGCTATATGGTTGTGATAAAAAGGTAGGATTGCAGAGGGAAAGAGGAGTGAGTAAAGAGGCACTGCGTATTTAATTATAATATATAGTATAAATGCTGGTAATAAACCGCATGCAAACTGTGTAACAGAGAGGAGGTAGAGATTGCTGGAAGGGAAATAGCTGTGATTTTAAATATGGCTTTCAGGGAAGGTCTCCCTGAGAATTTGGACATTAAGCAAAGTCCGGGAAGAGGTAATGGTGATTGATGTGACTAGAGAAATGCTTGTGTGAAAGACCTGCAGCACAGGTATGCTTTGTGTGCTGGATGAATTTCAGGACATAAGTGTAACTAGATCAACTCATTAAGAAGAGTAAGACATGAAATCAGCAACATAGAGGGACCAGATCATGGAAGAACCTTGTAGACCATTAAAATTATTTTGGATTTTACTGAGAGCCAAATGAAAAACCTCTGGAGGTTTTCAGGCAGATATAGGATGGTATCTAATTCACCGATCTGGTTACTATATTGAGGTTAAACCAATTGGAAGGAAGTCAAGCATGAAAGGGAGGAAACAAGGAAGCGGTTGTGACACACCAACAGATGACAGTGACTTGGAGGAGGGCGGATAAGAGGCAATTAGTTTTCTATAAATTTTGATTGTAGAGCAGGCAGTGTAGTCTAAAGAACTGAATGTGAGGTGAAAGAAAAAGAATTACTTTTTAATCCTAAGATACTGTAAAAATAGTGATGCCGTTTACTAAGTTGAGAAAAACTGTTAGAGAAACATGTTTCAGGGGAGGCACAAAAACCATGAGGTCAGATTTAGATAGACTGCAGCCAAGACATTTTAAGAGGAGCTGTTCAGTGGGTGGCTGAGTATGCTAATCTGGAGTTAAAGAGAGAAGTCTGCCTGGGAGATACGATGTTTGGACTTACGATCTGTAAGTGATATTTCTAACTATGAGACTGATTGAGATGTATAGGACCAGTGACAAGATGACAATAGGGATAATGCTGGAGCCCTGAGCATTAAAATACTTCCATAGTGAATATTGTAAAGGCCAACAGGAAGAAAAAACAAATTACCTGAAAATGATCAACAATGAGGCTTATAGCTGGCTTCTCAAGAGCAACTATAGAAGCCTGAAAAACCAGAGTCTATATGTTTCTAAGTGCTGTGAAAGAAAACATCACAGTTTAAAAAATAAACACATATAATTTGGAAGACTGAGGGAATACATAGGAATATAGCCTAAATTATGATTCAAAAGAGTAGAAGCCTGAGATGGCGATTCCTTTTCAATCTCGGGAAAGTGCTCTCAGGAAAAAGGAGCAGTAGAGAGATATATAAAGATAGAATAAGAATAGACAAAAATAGACACTCACAGAGGAACCTGTTCAATATGATCTTGTGAAGCTACTCTGGAGCACAAATTGCATTAGAGTGGGTCCCACTTTGAGGTCACTTGTGTCCCTACTGCCCAAGCGAACGCTGTATCCTCTCTGCATTCCCTGCTGGAGCCGCCACAGCTGCCTTTGGTCAAGGGCCATTCTCCGGAGAAAGAGAAGCTGTTGGTGACCTCAGTGAACTCTAGCAGCGGTAGTAAAGGGATCAGCGAGAACAGCAGCTGTACCTATCGCATCCTCACACAGACCACCCCACACACATGCACATGTGTGTGCACAAGCCCACACATAAGAGCACATATGTGAAGGAGCAAAGAACACAAGCGATTCATACATGGCTGGAAAAATGATTATTTATAGGAACAGGCTGAAAATGGAGGATGCTGTCAAGGTGGTCTTTAGTTTTATATTTTATATTCTTATAATCACAATCTATGTTTCTCAGAAAAGTAAGCTTTTTAAAAACAAACTTTTACTTTTCCTGATAGAGAAGGGCTCCATTTTCCTACTTATGAGGAACTATCTTCTAGTTTGTGTTTGTGTATCATTACAAATAAAATTCCGGTGAGCTTTATTTTTTGTATTTTATAGTTCAAGGGACTTATAGAGCACACTGCGGTGGATGTAATGCCAATTTTATATTTAATAACAATATGATCATTCAAGGTCAAATTTTTGAAATATGTGAAATATACATATATTTACTGAAATGAAAATCCAGTATTTACCCTGTTAATTTTTCCAGTACTCTGTAATGTTGATCAGAGGTTCTTCTTCTAAATGATTTGTTAAAGATACCAAGTCACCACTTATCAGTGTCTTTTTTGCTAAAAGAGAGAACACTGTTGACATTCTTCTCTACTTTCTGAGGCATATGTATATGTGTGTGTGTGTGTGTGTGTGTATATATATATAGTGTGAAATATATTGTGAAAATATATTACTCCATACCTTTATTTGGTTAACCTGTTCATGTTCTAATAACCAATGTTATTATTTGTTTATGAAGGGCCTATCTTAAATTATCTACGTAAACATTGGATGTAATCTCATGTAGTCCTATGGTTTCAAATATCAATATGGAGCAATGAGTCCTCTTGGAGACTTTATATTAAATTCCCTAGTTGGAGTTTTTACCTAGTTGTCCTCAATTATCATCACAGACTAAAGAGAAACTGTTCACTCTATCTTTTTAAACATATCACGAGCTGGGCATGGAGAGGTTTGCATGAGACTGGAAATTCCTCATAACGTGAGACTGTTCAAAGGTTTCAGGTGAGGAGGCCACTGGTGTAGAGGAAAAAGTCAAGGGAATTCCTGGAGGCAAGTGGGGCAAATAGAGCACTGGGAGTTAGAGCACAGCTTTCATATTTAGGTGATGTTGGCCAGTGGCAGGACAAGGAGTCTCTTTAAGTCACTTGGGGCCTTGTTAATTTCAAGCCTCCATGAAAAAGAACCTTTGATTCCCCTTCCAGCCTTACTTCCTGCACAGCTGCTTCTTATCCCAGCTCAGGAAAAGTCAGTATTTATTCTGTTGCCTCTGGCAAACATCTGAGCAGTTCTTGATTCCCTTCTTTTCATCATTACCCCACAGTAGATTAATCAGCAAATCCTCTTGATTATAACACTTAAATATTTTCTTAACCCACTTTCCTCTATTTCTGTTAATGCTGCCCTCATTCAAATAAAAAATTTTTTCTCACGGGTTATTTTAACAGTGAAATTATTCTTGTTTTTTTATTTTATCATTTTTATTATTTCTCTTCTTCTTCTTCTTCTTCTTCTTCTTCTTCTTCTTCTTCTTCTTCTTCTTCTTCTTCTTCTTCTTCTTCTCTCTCATTCTCCTTCCCACTGCACAGAATAGTTAGTGAAATCTTTTAAAATCTAAGTCAGAACACATAATTTTACTGGCTACAAACCAGACATGCATTTAGAATAAAGATCCACATGCTTAGCTGTGGATCCCTAAAATCCTGAGGGCACTTTCTTACTATTTTCCAACTTCAATTTATATGTTCCTCCTTTATCACCATAAAGTTTGTGCTGGTTCCTCCATTCATGCCAACCCAGACCATTATGAGGCCTTTGGTCACTTAGGTCTTTTTCTAGATATTAGCTATAGATATTCTCTGACTCCTCATTTAATGTAATCACTCAGTTACTTTCTATCATATTTCTTTATTCTTTCTAGCATATTTTTTTACCACTGCTACTTTTCTTGTTTGTTTGTTGTTTCATTCAAAAGTAGAGACTTGTTCACCTCATATTCTGAGGATGATGGTAGGATAGTTTCTGTTACATAATAGGTTATCAGTATCCATTAGTTGAATTAGGCATCATGATGGATACATGATAAATATAACAATGGATCCCACTGCATATGGAGCTTCTGATCTGTTTGTGGTCCAAACAAATGACATTGCATGACCAAGTAGTAAGATATATGTGGTATTGACCATAAGTGAGATAAAGGTTCAGAGAAGACTATGGGAAATGCAAGAGAACTAAGTGCTGGGCTTCTGGTCAGGTATTTGCATATAGCCCCTGTATGCAAATCTTTTAGCTGAATGTATAGAATTTCCATTCCCATTTCTGTGGTTATAGCAGGAGCTAAATGATGCGAAAGCTGTCTGGTGTTAGCTGATGTACTAACCACTTATCTAGTCAACATTTTTTTTCCAGTGGCTTCTCATTCTACACATTTTCAACAGAAATATTTTGAGTAGATTTTAAGACTAAGTAAAGAACTGAACAAGTTTGCTCTTGTTAAACAAGATGGATATGTGAGATCACTTAAAGGTTTTTAAACATTAATTCATAGGCAACAAATGAGACATAGTGAAAATTAATGACACCAACACACCAATAAATATTTGAATATGTTTGCTTTCTCAATTGATACATTTTTTACTGGAATTGATTATTTCATTTTGTCTTTTCTTAAGAATGAATCCTTTTTGGAATATTACTTATTAATTTAATAGACATGGGATTCAGGACTTGGCAGCAGCAGCATTAGCTAAGTAATATTACTTTTGTCATTTGTTCATAGAACCTCTTGCATTCTCTTCTCAGGGATATCTTCCTTTTTCACTGTAGACATAACAGTAAACATATTCTTAAATAAATACCCCTTGAGTTTAACATAATTATTTTAATTTGATAGTTTCCCTTTGCAATGTAAGGAAAAAAGGCTTAACAAATATGCTTAGGAGAAATGAGGGAGCAAGGGAGACCCTGCAGGCGAAGCTTAGGTTCTCTACCACCTGTTTTCTTCGAATGTCAATGCAGTTAAGGCTTCATAATTTACTGCCTTTGCTTTTCAAATAAACGACTTGGGGTGTGAAAAGCAGCACATCCGCCCTGTGGTTGAGAGTTGTTTTCTGAGTAGTTTAGCTTTGAACTTCTTTGCAGTGCTGGGCTGGTGGTACCCCCTTGGCCTGTCTTGGAGATTCCTTTCTAACTCAGTTACTTTCTGTTACTGAAAGACCCCAAGATGACAGAGAAAGACTGATGGTTTCTTTATTTTCTTACTTTAGGCTGGAGCAGTCACATCTTCAAAAAATGTATTTCTACATGTATGAAAAGATACATCCTATTTCAATAGGAAAGTAACATCCCAGAGCGTTTCAGCCATTAACTAATATAATGCAACCTCAAATAGCAGACCCTCTATAATCAAAATCTTTATTCTAGTATACCCTCCACTGCTAGTTCAAGTTTTAGGGGAAGAGAAAAACAGAAACTGTTTGGGGGAGTATATTTAGTTACATTTAAAATATTCTATTATGATATACTTCCACAAAACATAGTAATTAGTTTTCAAAAATATGGCTACAAACTTAGTTCCTATTGTTAGGTTTTGGTGCAATAAGAAAGGAGATATAAGATAAATATAGCCTTTATTCTAAGGACGTGGAGAGAAGTCCATGACTATAGACAGCCTGGCATTCTCTGACTGGCACACGTGGCTTAGGGTACACATATAACCTCAGACCTGGGGTGGCACTTAGGGCAGGCATTGATGATGCACAGTTACTGATTGGGACCCCTTTCATGCCACTGGGAAAGGAAGTTGTCACGGGGGGAGGAGGAGGTGACCTCAAGGTAAATACGCCCTTTGGTCCCACCTCTCAGCTGTTTGGTCCTGCCTCCCACTGCAGCTTATCCTAGTGCAAAACTCTTTCACCTATTATTTATGATAAAGTGGTAATGTGATTGTTTCCTCCTATCCTTCAAGGTTCTAAATAAGTGCACACACACATAAAGATTGTAGGTAGATGGAAATCAAAGTGTTACTTTATTAATAATAACAAAAGACCTACAACCTCTAAAATAGTTGTCTTTCAGTAAACAAGTAAGGGCTTTAAAAACTGACATATAATATAATATAATATAATATAATATAATATAATATAATATATAATACAAAAAACTCCTTTCTTTCATACAAATTGAAGAAATCAGGACTGTAATGTAAGCAACTCAGGTTGAACTAGGAGAATATGCGGCAATAAATATTAAGCTTTGACTGATTAGCATAGATAAGACAAGATTTCTGGTTTTAGGCATGAGGAGCCTTGAATACAAAATGTTACCAATTGCAGAATGAGGAGATGGATCACCATTTATAACTGCACAATATCTTCTCCGTACAACTTTAAGGTGTGAATTGCTCCATGTAAATAGAATATGATGTCAAGATGTCCCTCAGTGTTGTACAACAACAGAAGAGAGCCTTACTGATTTCTTAGGACATATATGAGAAACCAACTAGATGCATTATCCTGGCTGAGTTATTTAATCCCTACTTGCCTCATTTCTTTTTTTGGTCAGAGACTATTATTTATCTACTCAATAATTAAGTCTCCTCTGTTTCCTTTGAAATATACCCCTTTATTGACAGGATAGATCTGTATTCAAATTAAAACAAACAAATATTTCCCCTGCCCCCTAGTTGGAAGTGGCAGATGGGGGTATTTCTTTAAATGAAAGTAACTCTGCTGAGGGTTATGCCTTTCGTTCTTTCCCTCTTTTCAGACCAGAGGAAGACTGTTAGCCAGAACTGCAACTGAAAGTTTACCTTGAGGTCATTTTGGGGATGGAAGGCCCCCGTTAAAGACGATGAAGCAGAGAGGTAAAAGGGTGTGATGATGACAAAGCCACTTGGCTTTTAGGCTTCCTTTTTGCATGAGCTAAAAATAAATTCTATTTTGATAAAGCTGCTGTTGACTGAGTGTTGTTGGATATGTACCAAATCAAACTGATAAATAGTTCAAGTGTAATAATATTTACTTGTGCAAGTGAAGAGGAGTAAGAGAGGACTCGCTGTAGAACACTTCACAAGTAATGCCATATTTATGTCATGATTTTGTGAGAATCTGAGCTCAAGCATTGTTGCTTTGATGGAGTAATGAAAAAAAACTGGCACGTAATTGTTCATGGTGTTGTTCTTTTTCTCCCACCCATTTTGTCTGAGGCCTCAGCTTCCTGTGGGTCTGAGAAGGTCATTTGCTGAGGATGGCTCTATCAGGCCCGGCAGTATCCTCTGCAGAATCTGCCATGTCATCCTTGGCAAGAACAGGAAAAAGTATAAGAATTGTCCTGAGAACAGTGTGATTTCTTTCTCTAAGGTTTCGTGGAGTATAGGTCAGATCTAAGGTGATGATGGAAGGAAGATCTTGAAGCTGTGCTGATGAGACTTGTGTGCATGACCTGTGGAAGACCACTGGATGACTCTCCTTGAATAAAGAGCTAAACCTGGCCCTATCTCCATGTACTGATATGTACAGAGCTGGCTAAGCCATTTCCTTTTCCCTTCAATTGGCTCTAACCAATGTAAAATAAGGCTAGCTAAGGTGCTGATGCATAATCTTTGAAGCTAGGTGACAGTCTCTTCTTCACCAATTAATAAAATCCAGGTTAGGACTTGTGTTGAAGCCTTTGTTCTGCTGAACCTTCATTTGGGCCAGACTCAGGACCCCTTGGATCTCCACAGGTATAAATATGTGTTAGTGTCTTTATTTTCCCTGTGGCTTGCACTGGAAGTGGTAGATTGGGATTAATTTTCTAGAATATCAATAATGTTTCCAAGCAATTACAAATCTTAACTACCTGGACTGCGACAAGGATGGGAAAGGGCTTTCTATAATGACCCATGAAATCCTTGGACATTTGAGTACAAATGACTTAATTGCCTGATAAGTATTGGGCAAAAGTGATCTAAAGTGATCAGGAGAGAAAGACATATCTTTCTGGAGATGCCAGGGAAGCCACTCACATCCTAAGTCTGGATGCTGATTAATAAATCCACCTGCCCTTGACACACAGGAGCATGTACTGATGTGGAAGAATTTCTACCCCTAAGCGCTTGTCATTAGTCTTAATCTTAGTCCCAAAAAACTCATCAAATTCTCCACCCTTGGATTCTTGAGGGACTCTACCACTCACCTGGTCCCCAGATGTCCTAAAAACTTCTTTTCCTCTCTCTCTTTTCTCATTTCTTTCATGCTGGGGATTGAGCTCTCAGGACTTTTGCATGCCCTGGGAGAGCCCTCAGAGGCTCAGTATAGCCTTTTTGCCCCTCTTACTATACTGCTAATTTGAAACAGTGTTCCTTCAACCTAAACATTTTTTCAGAGTGGTTCAAATAATAATATGAAAAAGTAGGGGGAACAGAAACAACATGAGCAGTTGAAAAGCTTATGAAACCTTGTAAAGCTTCTGTATTCACATGTCCTAGTCTAATAGATTTCAAGACTATGACAGATGAGCTGTTGCTCCTCTGCTTGGGCTTGGAGGGTGAAGTTTCTGAACTATTTCTGGCTGAGGTGGTGGTCAGGAGTTCACAGTGGGCAGCAAAAGCAGTCCCCTAGTCACAGGAGGAAACTTTCATTTCTGAAAACCTCCAAATTATGCCCATTTCACCTCAGTGTGCTTTTCACAGAGTACAGGTCCTGATTATGTATTTCTTACATTATGAAAGAGTTTGTGTGGAATTTCCAAGCACCAAACTGACAGTTATGGAAAGCTCTTTTTTTTTAAATAACAAAAACAAAATCAAAAACAAAAAATTGATGTCTAAAAATGAACTTGTAAATGAGTATTTAGATTTAAAATTTCCAAATCAATGTGTTTATTATATGTATTACTCACAGTGCACATTAAATTCCTAGATAGACTAAGATTTTCAGTTCATGTATTATATATTACATATTATTATTTTATTCTTTGTTTGGTAAAATTACCTACTATTTTGTGGATAATAAAATCAAATCTTATAAAGATGATAATTTTACAAATTAGTTTATAACTTTAACAGAGCTTTGACATCATTCTTTTCAGAATTAGATAAACTGGGCTTTAAATTACATGGAAAATTATACAAGAATATATCAGGGCATACCCCAAAGAAAATAAAGAACAATAGACAATTGTTACCAACAGATTGTAGCATGAATTATATATATTTAAACAACACCAATAAATATGAAATGTAATACAAATATTCAATCATACCGTTGAATGAGATAAAAACAAAACAAAACAACAAAAAAAAGTGTGATGGTATGCATGCATCTTTTCCCATTTAATTTAGTATTTTTAATGTTGTTATAATGTTCCTGGAACAAACAGAAAAAGAGAAAATTTGATCAAACATTCTTACATTTTTACTTAAAATTAAATAGGCAGGATAGATATATGGATGGACAATGGGTTCTCTACACATCTCATATTGCCAATGATTCTTTGACAAGCTGTGTAAATGGCCCTCTACTGGCTTTGTGTTCAGGTCAAGGCAGAAATATTTGCATAAGTTGAATTATTTTATTTTATTTGCACATTTCAGGTAAAAACATTGGGGATTCTTTAGGGAAAGATAGAAAAAATCACTCTGATTTGCTATAGATATTTTTATAGCACAGTAAGGCTTATTTCTCATTTAAAAAAAAATCAGTACAGATTTACAATACATAATGTTAACATCCCTAGTGTGGACTTGGTACATAGATATAAAACACTTTAATTCCTTTTTCATCCCTTTCCTTCCTTTTAAAATCTCCTTTCCTTCCTCTTCTCTTCATTTTCTTCTATCTCTTGATCCCTTTTGCATTTGAAAAAGATAATCTCCTTGCTATAGACATTTTTAAAGGTTGAAAAGAAAAAAATAAAATATGACTGTGAAGCTAGCATTGAAAAAATTCCATTTTTTTGAGGAGTTTGCATAATGGTTTCTGAAGATACATGATTTAGAGTTTACTTATTTTCAAATTGCACACTCTTTATGTAGGGAACAAGTCAAAGTTTTGTTTTTTACAGGTTTCTTCTTTAATCTGGTATTCAAGTAAGCCCAGTGGTTTATCTGCATATTTACAAATTTCTCAAAGTTTTATCATAGATTATTGAAACAGTTTATAGACCTAAAAGCTGCATAGAACTGGTTCTAAAAATTTGCAGTAAGAAGAAATTATAGTGAAGAACTTACTTGGTAGTATATTTGTCCAAGGTTAACTATTAAAGCTGCATGTCACACCATGTCATTGTCTTTCCATTGTTTTTTTCCTATGGATCATTTTTAGGTACATAAAGCAATATTTTTTCCCCAGAAAGAAGTTATAAGAATACTTTTTAGGGGCGCAGAGGAGGCTTTAGCATAAACTTTAGTTCTGGCTTATCACTGTTTCTTGGTAACCTGAAATCATTAAACTATTCTGGCTTTAAATGTTCTAGTTATAAAAATGGAAATAAAATATCTATGCCTGTACTTATCGCTTCACTGAGACTTCAAAGCACAGAAGAAATTGTGCTTATCTCCAGAAGTGACTTTATGGAAATCAGAGGGCCAAATGCAAGAAAAAAAATCTGAATTTATACCTCACTCCATGCATTCATCAAATAATGTACATATGAATCAATAATTAAATATATGAAATGAAATAAATTTTCAGAAGATAAAATATTTTTATAACATTGGAGTGGCCACTGGATTTTTAATATTCATCTTTACTTATTTTATTTCAAATGTACCTATGGAGCATTCTGAGTAAAAAAGTTATCTTACAATCATTACGTTACAGTAAATAATTAACGAGTCAGTTCCCTTTGTCCTAGGTCATATCTATGAGATTATATAAAAGTAAGGTTGAATGTCCTGTAAGTGTAGATGGATTTTCCACAGGCCAATGGAGCAAGAGAGAAACAACAGTGGATTTCCTCCAATTTTATATGGAAAAGTGAAAGAGAGAGAGAGAGAGAGAGAGAGGGAGGGAGGGAGAATTGTCTCTTCTCCTAAAAGAAAAGCAAGAGAGATCAGAACAAACAAGTAAATAAACCAAAAATCTTTTACTCCTTACAGAAGGTATGGGAAGGATCCTGGGTTCTCCCCATAGATTTTGTAGCATAACTACATCTTTCTAAGGGCCAGAGAACCTTGGGTGTCCAGCTTTTATATCCCGTAGAGATGTGTCCAAAATCATCTCTTTCTTTGCTTTGGAATATAAATACCAAGAGAGGTACAACATCCATATTCCTTAGACCTTGAGGCTTAATTTAGAAACCTAGTCCAGTCTGTGACCATTTGGTCTTCTTGGATTAGCGCAATTAACTAGAAAAAAATGGCTACAAATTGAATTTTCATGCTGTACACAGCATAACAACCTTCTAGAAGAAGTGAAACTAAACTCTTCCCATGTTTATATTATATGAAGCACATCTTTAGGTCTCAGAACACGAGAACAGTGAAAACTTGTTTTAGTTACTTTACTCGTTGCTGAGACAAAATACTTGACATCCAAAACTGAAGAAGGAAAAGTTTATTTGCCCACTGTTTGTAGATGTTTCAGCTCATAATCAGGATGATAGATGACTCCAAAGCAGGGTAGTAGATGACAGAAAAAGGAACAGGAGCAAAAAAGGGGAGAGCAAGCCTCTTTTTCTCTCTTATATTGTAAGAAGACTACCCCCTACACCCAGGGCGGGCATAGCACTCACACCATCTCAAGGCTACCCTCTTGCATAGGATGAGGATGATTACAAAGTAAGGACCCTGGCACCCTTCTAAGTGGCTTAAACTTCTAAGTTTCTCAAGTTGACACAGTGTACCAACCATAACAATCCACCCCTTGTCAATTTGGTAATCAGACATATTTTTTAAAATCCAGGTTCCAGATTTAAAGACATGTTTATTCTTATCATTTCACAACTTGAACATTATAACAGAGATTTAACAGTCCTTGAGAACCAGTATTAGGTCTGTCAACATTATGTTACATTAGAACCATAACATTACATTACTGGCCTCCCAAATACTCATGTGTGTCCTTTTTCAAAAGGCATTTAGTCCATCTGCAAGAGTTGCCAAAGTTCTAACAATTTCATCATTGCTGAAAAGTCCAAGTCCCAAGTCTTCTCCAAGATGTAAGGCAAACTCTTAGCTGCAAGCCCCTGTACATATAAAAAATTAAACACTTCCAACATCCAGTGGCACAAGATACAAATAGGAGGACACAAAGGATTGAGACCAAAGTGAGTCCAAATTTCAGCAGGGCAAACATTACTTCTGTAGCTGCATGTCCAACATCTGAAGCAATCTGTGGCAAATTGTGAGCACCAAAGGGCTTGAGTGGCTCCACCCCAAGGCACTTCTGGTGGTTATAGTTCCCTTGGTTTCTCTCTCTGTTCCTTCCTTTCAACATTCCTTAGATAATCCTTGTCCCTGGATTTTCCAAACTTCTGTGGTCTCTACTGTACTTTTGGCTTCACACAGGAGCATATTGCCTGACCTCCCACGCCTTCTGAAATTGAGGTGGACTCCTTAAATCCATAACTCTTGCATTCTGCATGCACCTAAAATCATCACCACATGGATTATGCCAAGTCCTGCTGCCAGCTGGAGCAGTAGCCAGGTTTTTTTTCTCTCTCTGTAGGAGTTGAGTTTCTGGATCACTGGAAACTCTGAATCCAGTTGTGAGGAACAAATTTTCTATACTGCCACCATTCTGGAAGATGGTGCTCTGCAGCTGTCTCTTCAAAGCAAAGTCTCTTGCTTTTCACAGTTTTGAGACTGCAAAAGGTGATTTTTGTTGCTTTTTCTGACACCCAAATGTTGTGATACCCTTTATGTTCTCCTATTCCTTCTTAGCAATCAAGATATCCTCAGCTATGTCTGTAGTCCACAGCTTTACTGGAGGTTCCTTTCTGGCCAAACTCACAATGTTTTTAAATCATCCTGATGGGCTCTTTGCTCTTGATTCACAACATAAATCTGGCTAAAATCTCCAAATAGCCATGCTACCTCCTCAATATTGGACTGCCTTGACATTTATCTTGCCAGATTAAGTAGTCCACTGCCCTTAATCTCAGTCCCCTTAGCTAAAGTCTCTGGACACAAGCAAAATGCAGACAAATTATTTGCCAAGTCAATAAACATGTTGTCTCTATTCTACAACCAATGCAATCCTTCTTCTCAACAGAAGTATCCCAAGCCTGGTATTTACCAGTTTTCTGGTCTTCTGAGCTCTGACCAGAAACTCCCATACAGAACAGCCTAAGGTGTTCCAGAGCTATTTTTCAGGCAACATCTCTGAACCTGTCCAAACTCTTGCCACAAACCATTCCCCAAGACTTTTGAACCACATGGCCAGGTACAGTCACAGCAACAACCCCATTTCTCTTATGCCAAATTCTGTTTTGGTTATTTTTCTCTCATTGCTGAGGCAAATTATCCACCACCCCAAATTAAGGAAGGAAAAGTTTATTTAGCTCACAGTTTGTGGAGGTTTCAGTCCATAATCAACTGGCTCCAAGGCGGAGTGGCATGGTGAGGGGCAACAGTTCAAGGTGGAAGAAGACAGCAAAGCAATGAGAGCAAAAGTCAGGAGAATAAGCCTCTTTTACCTCCTTGTATTGTATACAGGCTACTCACCTGGGGTGGCTGTAGCACTCACACCATCTCCAAGCCCTTCTCTTGCACATGCCCTGGTTATTTATAAAGTGAAGACCCTGGTCTCCTCCTGAGTCACTTAGTTAAACTTCCAAACTTCACAAGGTGACACAATGAACAACATCCTAGAGTGGTAAAACCATGTCCTCTACACCCCAGGACGCAGAACTGCTGAGTTACTTCGTTAAGCTTCTGAACTTCTCAAATTGATACAATGTGTCAACCATTACTGGACTCAAGTGAAATTTTACTTCATCATGGTAGGGAACCCTTTTAAAACAGAACAAAGAGTAAAAACCCTAATAATTGACAAAATTAATTAGTAATAGCTTTAACAATCATTATATTCAAAATTATATAGAAAATAGACAAGCTAAAAAAATTCCATATATTTCCAGTATATAGAGCCACTATGCTTTAATTCCTAAAAAGGCAAAAAAAAAAAAAAAACCCCGAATTTTAAAAATTGTGCAATGGATATGAATCTTCAAGAAAAAAGAACCCACCACACACCTACAGAAAGGCTCACTAGTAATCACACAAATGCAAATGAAGACAGTATGTGGCATCATTGTCAACAAACAGGCAAGATGAAGAAAAAGTGTCTGAAAACAACAAGTTGTGGTGAATAGGCCTTTCCTACCTCACCAGGCTGCCTGCTATGTTTCTTCGGATTTCTTTGGCATCCTGTACTGTGATAGGCAGAATAATATACCCCAAGGTGTCCATATCCTAATCCTTGGAACCGATGATGATTGTCTTGCTACAAGGCTAAGGGGAATTATGCTTACAGATAGGATTGAGATTCCCAGTTAGCTGACTTTAAGAGAAAACTGACTCTGGATTAGCCAGCTGAACACACTGTAATCACAATGGTCTTTAAGAGTGGAAGAGGAAAGCAGAAGAGACGGACTTGACCTGTGGTCAGAAGGTGAGAAGATGAAGGAAGTTGTCCTGAGCCAAGGAAGGCAGAAGGCTGGCAAAAGCTGGAAAAACTGGAAAAGCTCAGCAAATAGATTCTCCCCTGAAACCTTGAGAAAGAGATGCAATATTGCTGACACAGTGATTTTATCCCAGTGAAACTTGGGTCAAAATTCTTGCCTACAGAACTGCAAGATAATCACTTTGTGGTTTTTAAAGCCACTACATTTGTGGTAAGTTGTTTCAGAAGTGATAGGAAACTAACACACTTAGGCTTTAAATGACCCTTTAAAAGTGTGCAGGGTTGGAGATAGCCATCTATCAGCCATTATTACAATTTATTTCTGGCATACACATTCAGCCCTCTTATCTCACTCCCTCCCCTATCACTGTCACTGGGAAAACCAAAGACCCAGGAAAATTCTACTCTCCTGGGGCTTGTCTTTAGTACAATCAAACATTGCTGGAAAAAGATGACCAGACTGGCTGGGTTTACTTGAAATTCAAGATCAGATCACTAATATTAAAACAGATTTTAATGTTATATGACAGTGATACTGTTGTCTAGTCCATTAAGTTTTTGACTTACTAGATAACTAGTGTATACTTTTCTCTAACTTTTCTTAACTCTAGGACTTCCTCCTTGAGTCCTGCTCTCTAATATGAACATCTCTGTGTAAGCACACCTGGCTTCTAGGAAGGGAAAGGATAGGCTTTACTAAAAATTAATATGGACTCTTACTAAAAGCAGCTTCTGCCTCTACCAGTAGAGTTTCCAGTTAGAGCAATGAGAAAGACAAAAGTAAGGAGAATTACACCCAGAGGCACCAGGTAACAGAGTTACAATAAGAATTTATCAGAAAGAATTCACAAAGCAAGGAGGAAGCCAAAAACATAAAAGACCAGGGAAACCAGGGTCCTCACTCACCTCCGATAAAATGCAAAGGAGATAAGGAGCAGCCACGTAAGGGATTTTTATTTAATGTGTAAAGCACACACACCTACACATTTACACATGTATTTATGTTCTCATTTTAGCATCATAATATTATTGCACCAGATACAGGCACACTTATCTATCATGAAGGGACAGGAAGACATCAAACAACTGGAAGAATGCAGACAGAGGTATTCGAGAGTAAGATCATTGGTCAGAGAGCCAATCAGATGGTGACTACTTCCGGGGGCCCACAGGAGGGATGGAAGAAATCACTAGTCCTAAATAAAAAGGAGCTGAGGTCAAAATCCTTGTTGGTTCTCAATGTAGAAAGCCAAAATGATCCTTTGAAAATGTAAGAGAAGGCTTTACTTCTCAAACCCATGAAAAATAACTATTTAAAAAACCTCCATTCCCTCGTGAATTGATGCTCATGTGACAGAGAACCAGAAAAAAAGCACAGGAAGATTGCCTATTAACCGTGGAATGGATAAGAAAGGTACTGTATTTTATACAATGGGAAGCTACTCAGCTATAAAGAAGGATAATCTTGAGGCTACATGCATTAACTTCAGATCATGCTCATGGGTGAAATAATTTGCACTCACAAGGATGAACATCATGTTGTCTCCCTAGTACAAAAAACTGAGGGAGTTAGTGGGATCCAAAATGTACAATAGATATAGTGAAATTGAAAGGCGAAGAAGTGGCTAAAAAGGGAAGGAACAACTGGGATAGAGAAAGGAGAAAAGAAAAAAGAAGGAAAAAAATATATGATATATATAATCTCTATTAGCCCAACAAAAGGAACAGGTTATGCACTCATTGTTCGATCATTTTTTCATAAGTATGTCCAATAATCAAAACAACTTTGAAAACAATGATATGCAACGCATTAACCATTGTTAATCCTCTAATATTCTGTTTGGAAATTCTGTTTTATAGTTGTTACTCTTTTTTCTTTTTTCATTTTAAAATTCAAAAAAACTTGCCACTTAACTTTTTTATTATTACATGTTTGTGATGCATAATGGATACATTCATCATGGGGAGTTGGTCCATACACACGTCTCGTCTCAGTGCTTTTATTTGACCTTCCCTTTTCCCTCCTCTAGCCCTCTATCCCTACATCACCTTTCTATATGAAAATTACCTACATTCTTGTTTCCTACCATCTTTTATTCTTGTCTTTAAATTATTTACACTTTATATTTCTAAGAGAAATCATGTGGTATCTAACCTTCTGTGCCTGATTTATTATTATGGTTTCAAGGTACATCCATTTTCCTACAAATGACTCAAGTTTATAAATTTTTTCTTCTTTATGCCATTTGCTTTATTCATTCATCTGTTGATAGACATATAGGCCATTTATAAGATTTAGCTATTGTGAGTTGTGCTGCTATAAATGCCATTTTAAGTAATCAGTTATTTATTTTTTGTTTTTCATTTTTTTGGTAGCAGGAATCAAACTCAGGACCTTGTAATTGTCAGGTAGACACTATGCCACTGAGCTAGATACCTGGCCCTTAGTTATCACCTTTAAAAGGAAGAAAATAATAAAAGAGATACAGATTTCTATGACAAGTTCTAAATGCTTACTTTTAAATTTTGGACTTGTTTTATTAGGGACTTATCACAAACTGCTTACAGGCTGAGATAGACCTACAGTCACACTCTGGGGAACAAAAGGATGCACGTTTTCTATTTCCTGCTCAGGCCTTCCAGGGGCTTCCCTGTGCTGCTTAGTAGCAGACAAGGCCTGTGGTGATGGAAACCCCCACCATGCTCTGGGCTTTCCTCTGCTCTTAGAGTTCTTCTCTGGTGCCTTGACCCCATACACACCGGCCTCCTGCTCCTCCCTGACCCTGTCGTTTATCTTCATACCTCCAGCTTTGTTCTTGCAATTTCCTCTGCCTGAAATGTTTTCCTGGAAAATTCACAATACTTGCCTTCACCTTCTTTAGTTCACTGCTTAAATGTCTCTTCTCATTACTGTCCTCCCTCCATACTTGGTTTAAAAATAGCTGTCTTCATCCTCCCAAAATATTTTACTCATTTATTGATTTCCCATGTTATAATGTAAGTTCTGTAAAACTGGAAAATCCTCTATTTTGTGTACTGCTGGTTTCCTAGTAACTAGAATAGATCTTGGCATGTAGTAGATGATAAAAACATTTCTTGAATGAATAATTGAATGACTCCAACATTTAAGAATGTAACATAATCAGATATATGTTAAAAGTTAGATGTACTAAAAAGTTTATAGTCATCTAAAAATACAGTCTGTCAAAAGCCACGGCCGCCCCAGGGTGAGAACCAGCAGTGTCTCCTCAGATCCACGCCATGTTGGAACTTAGGGTACTGGGAAACCAAGCAACCAGCTTGCCTCCCTGCTAAGCAGCTGTGAGCCTACCAGTGCACAGACTGAGAATCAAACACCCCCCACCCCATTCCACCCCCGTTAGCAAGTGGGAACCAGAGATCTGAGCATGTCTTGGGAGGTTGACCACATGTAATATAGCAAAAAAGGGGGATTTCTTTCTAGCATCTCTTTGAAGTCAAATATTTTTATCACTGTTTTGCTTTGTCCTGAATAATGGTATTGCTCTATTCAATATTGTGTTTTGATAAGTTCTATAATGTTCTGTATTTCCCTTGATTTTGCTATTCCTGATTGAAAGAACAACTATTGTGAAGATAACAAGATATACTATGGTACCTCTTACTGTTATCCCAGTATCCTGCTGTGAGGTTCTGTACCAATTTCACTACACTGTCTCAATTGGCTTTGCTCTGTTTTGTTCTGTTGTATTTTACTACCTTCAAAATAATTTTTAAAAAAATTTAAAAATGACACACATTTTCAGAAAAGAAAAACTTATATAGATATTTTAATACTAAATTTATTGAATGATCATGAGATTAATACAAGCAACCTTTGACATATGCAATTGTAAAAGATGCCAATATAATGGCATCTGGAATATAATGCCAAGTGGTGGCCATTATATTCCAGACATCTATTAGCATGGCAAACTGCTGCTTGGGTAACTTAGTCATTTTCAACTTCTTCTCTAAGGGCCAGCAGTGTCGTCAGTTTTCTATGATCCAAGACATCCTCTAGGGTCCCTTATATGAGGCTAATACCATCTGTGGAAAAGAAATCATGCTCTTTTTCTTTTCCTGAAGTGTGTGTGTGCATATCTTTGGCAGATTCTGTATTTATCAAGCATCATTAGTGAGAAACAGTTACAAAAATCATAAGCTCCCTCTGTACTCACTAATAAGATATTGATTAAATTCATTTTACTAAATATCTATCATTTTACCTTCCTAGCTCTATTCTCATTGAAAATGCCTTTGCCCTTCTATAGAAACTGCTATACTGTAACAGTTAATTGGAGTAAGGGTGGAAATTCAGCAATGAGTCTCTTCTCGGTGATTATCAACACTGTGCCTCAAAATTATAGTCAGTACAGTCAGAGCAACATTTCTTTTTGTGTAGAGAATGCTACATAGGTGTGGCAGACCATTAAATGAAACCAAGGTAGAAAATAGTTCGGAAGCATACACGTCTTCAGTCTTTTTGAGTCTCTGGTCTCAGTTTTTCAAGTTCTGCTGTATGCTTGACATTGCCTCATGCATTCAACCTTACATTTCGTAATCTGACTTGTCTCTTCTTTTATAAACTTCTATTTGCCCTGGGTTCTGCTACTTAAAACTGGATGCACATACAAGAGCACAAGACGGACACTAGAAAGGAAGATGCATAGCAGTAGATATTGATGCAGGAAATCTCCACAACAGATTCCTGAGTAGAAAACATGACCCTACTGTGTAAAACGGTATATGTGGTGGTAACATTGGTAAGATTTCTGAGGTCTCTTCTTTTTCCTTTTTGCATTTTGTGAACTTTCTGTAATTGAAAATATTGTAAAGGTAATAAATCTTTATAAGTACAACAAATAAGCATAATTTTCCCTAATGTAATTAATTGTCTTGATATTTTCATTTAAAATGTTTTATGCATAAGAAAGAAAATATGCAAAAAATTTCATGGGACTTGTTCCATTTACCTTTTGACTTGCTTTAATACATTTGATATCTACCATATCTCCCCAATTACAACACAGTTTACAAATGAAAATTTTGAAAAGCAATTAGAATATATATCTTTGAAATGTTCTATTTTCATTTCTTTGTGATCTTTTTAAAGCAGAAGACACATGAGACTTTCTTATAATTAAAAAGATAGGTTTTTCATATTTTGTGTTGAGTATTAAGCACAAGAAACACCAATGAATATCTACTATGTGAGAAATGATACTAGTTTTGTAAAGAATCTAAAGTATATTCTTGTCCCAAAGAAACCTAAAAACCACATCGATTATAACACAAAAATTCTTGAGACTATAACCACCTATGCAAGACAGTTAATGCCAAATAAAGATAAATATCAGATCTTTAGAAGACCGAAACAGCAGTTCTGCTAGGAATGGTGAGAAAAGCTTTATGGAAAAGGTTTGATTCAGGCATGATAGAGAATAAAGGGCACTGCAGTTTGGTGCACATGGGTACATATGGAGTATTTGAATCAACACAGACAAGCACGTGAGTGTGGTTGCTTGAGTATAGTATGGAACATTTCAAGAGCAGTATGTAAGCCACTCCAAGTAGAGTTGAGGATTTTTGGTTAGAATATAGAAGGTCATTTATGGTAAGATTTTAATGCCATTAATCAAAATGGCAAATGGTAGCTTTTAGTGTACATGTCAGTATTAGCTGTTTTCTTTCACTGTGACAAAATATGCAAACTTCAGCTTACAGGTTGAGAGGTTTAACTTGGCTCATTGTTTCAGAGAATTCCAAGGTCAGGTGGCTCCAAAAGAGAAACATCATGGCAGAAGAATGTGGTGGGACAAAGCTACTCATTTCCTGGTGGTCAGGAACCAGAGTAAGGAAAGAGTGCCAGAGAGGAAAGCACTAGGACCAGGACCAGGTGTAGTACCCAGTTCACACCTCATAATCCACCCAGATATGCATAGAAGTGTGCTATACCCATCTTCCAGGCAGTGCCCAAATTAGCTGAGTTGACAGTTAAGCTTAACTGTCACAGTGTCAATCCAATTAGTGGCTGACTGGAGTGCTTGAGAAGGATCATGAGTCATTGCTTGGAAAATGGCATCATAATCAGTGTGTGATGCCAGTTCTGAGCATGGGAAATAGAGACATCAGATTTACTAGGGTGTTTTGGACTTTACTGAAGATGATGGGAAGCACAGAGTTTGCTTTGTTAAATTTTCATTTTGTCCAATCCTCTTAATTTTTAATTCATGCCCACCAAGCAAACTTTGAGTTCAGTGCAAGTCTGCCTACATAGGTAAGTGCTTGCAATTTCCTTTTTGCATTCTCTACGTGCTTAGAATGGATTTATATTTTTCCTACATATTCGTTGTTATACAATATGTTGCTGAAATCAGTCAGCCAGCCCTCTTGACTTGGAATTCTCATGAAAAGTCAATAATGAGGCTTCTGATTATTCCATGCAGTCTGACTACACGTAAAAATGTGCTGATCATACTAAATGAATATTTATGGCATGAAAGAGTGGTGCTTCTCATTATAAGCATCCACATTTGTATTCTGATGTTTTCTGTGGGCATGTGTATGTGTTTCAGTGAGCAGGAGGGAATCGGATATGACTAGATTACAGCATGTCTACAGTATTTCATAGTGAAAGGCAGGATCCAGGAACTTTCCCTTAGTTAATACTAAAATCTGTGCTAATTCCAGAATGATCTTAACAAAGAGTTTTGGCTTCATTAGTGGCCATTTACATATTTTATCATGCAATATTGGGCATATGCAAAAAATGCAGTTACATAATATATCAGTATTCTACTAGAGAAACAAATATAACACCAGATACACAAATGTATAAGAAATTATAAGATTGGCTTCTGATGGTCAGTCACAGAGTAGGACAAGGAAGTGTGCAGAAGGTGTCTGCACACTGAAGACAGAAAGTTTCAGTCCAAGTTCTTGAGCTCAATGCAGTGTCTGTTGCAAGTCCATATCAGGAAGCCAATGGGTCTGCAATGCAAGGTTGAAAAGTATACACTATAAGGTTGGAAGATCTGCTGCAGAAGCCAAAGAGCCTGCACTAGAAGCCAGGAGATGATGTTCAAGCTGAAGAATGGAGTTTCTCCAAAGAACAGAAGCAAATCCATCCTTCCTCACCTCCCCTTTATACTGTCCAAGGGTGGGTCCTCTACACCCTGGGCTGTAGAATTGTTGAGCTGACTTTGTTAAGCTTCTAAACTTCTTGAGTTAACGCAATCAATCAACCATTACACATAATAATATATACCAGTGATCCTACTATCCTCCCTTAAAAAATAGCACATTGCAATGTATTGTTTGTTTCATATGCTTCTCTGTTCTTGCCTCTCCCCACAGGTAATCAGTAGCCTATAAGTTGTGATATCATTTTCTCACATCTTTTCATTGATTGCTTTAGCATACATGTATGCACAACCATGTTATTTTGCTTGTATTGAGATTTATTAAAATGATGATGTCATACTCTTTGTATACTTTTGCAAACTGATTTTTCAACATATTAATTTTCTAAGACAGATTTGCATCTGTGTAACTCCATGTTTTTACCACCACATGATACATCATTTTGTGACTGTATTACCCTTCATTTTCTCCTCTACTGAAGAACATGCAAATTAGTTGAGTTTTTTACATTAGAAAAGTGTTCTAAGATGCATTCTTGTACTTCTGTCTACAGTACCTGTTCAGGAGTTCCTTTAACTTATCTACCCAGTAGTGCAATTGCCTGGGCAAAGCGTACATGGATATTAACATTTATGAGATATAGCAAAAATGATTTTACAAAACTGATGTTATCATTTTATTGTACCATCATAATTTATGAGAAGTGGCTTTTGGGGGAACAAAAATCTGATATTTATATGCAGGGTGAATTTGAGGTGTGGAGACTTAAATTGGAAAGTCCAATAAGGAGCTTATTAAAATAATTCAAGTTGGAATTAGGATTCCAATGTAGAGAGTAAGCAATAGGCATGGTTGGTCAATTATTTTGGTTATTCTATTTAATTTTTAAGGAAGTTAGAGTGCTAGAAACATCTCCAGCATTTTGTCTCAGTCAAAATGACTTATATGAGTATAGCAGACTGCCTCCGTTGTTGGGTTCTACATGTAAGAATCTGTCCAGTTTTGTATGAGCAATGTTCTGAGAAAAAAATTGCATCTGTACTGAACATGTATAGAGTTTTTCCCATGTCATTATTTCCTAATAGTATGACAAGTATTTGCAAATTATTTACCTTGTATTAAGTCTTATAAGTAATACCTAAAGATGATTTAAAATATATGAAGACTGCATAGCATATATACAAATACTATGCCATTTTTATATAAGAGATTGAACATTGAACATTCTCAGATTTTGGCATTGCGGGAGGTCTGGAACCACTTTTTCAAAGATAACATGGGACAAGTGTAATAAAAATGCACTGAGATCCAATGAGACTATAAAGATGAAACACCGACTGTCTCTTTCAGAATCTCGCAATCAGAGGAAAAACAATCAAGTTAATGACAGCCACAGTACAGCCAGCATGTGATAGGACTGAGCAGAATGGCCATGAAAAGTGCAGAGAAGGACGTATGACCCAGTCTGGTGGAGAAGAGGATGCAGGAGTGGTTGTCTAAGGCCCCAGTTTTGACAAGCAGCAGTTTCTAGAAGCAACAGTAGAAGGGGTCTTCCAAGACCAAGAGTATGAACTGTGGAAAGGCATGGATAGGAAGGAGTCTGTTGCATTTGAGAAACCATGTTTGCTTTTTTGTGGCCAATGTTTAGTTAGGGGGTCAGAAAACAAATACGGGATCAGGAGAATATTTTGCCAGCACTCTTTGGGAGGTGTTCAGAAGTCCATGAGATGCTGGGATGTGGGCAAAGACAACCCTAGAGAGCCAGGCCAAGAGACAGTTGCCATCAAGACTGAGGTTAAAACAGAAATTGGTGAATGAACTTTCAAAGGCTGGAGGCAATTTAAATAACCTGAATATGCATAAGGTCATACCACTGATATGACATGGCTTGAAGAGGTATGAAGCCAAAATTTCTCCAGGTTTTGCTAAATGATATCAGAAAAAACATTAATTATGACATGTTCAAATCTACATGGTTAATTGGCCTAATTCCTTGAAACAAGTCTGGAGTTTCTGCAAGGTTTCCTCCCAACCTTTTGGGAGTCCTTAAGAGTATGCAGAGAGATAGGTAAATCTACTCACCTGTGAACTACTGTCTTTCTGACAAACATCTGCCAGGTGTCAATTTAGGAGATGCTCCCTTTTCTGCTAGGGTCATACATTCTGTGAATCTGCTGCGAGGTACTCCTGCTGAGTCCTGGGGATTGACTTGGGAATGGGCACAGGAATCTCTGAGGCTACCACAACTGTAGGGCTCCAAATGCCATCTTAAACAAAGTAGGCCCCTTCTGTCTGGTTCATAATGGGTTTCTGCTTTGGATTTCATTGAGGAAGAATTCAATCTCTTCAAAGCTGTTTGAAGACTATTTTGCCAGAGCTTCCATGGAGTTAGGACTCTGTTGCGTTCTAGGGAACAATAGGAAATTGCTAGTTTTCTTGCTAGATGTAAAACTTCATCACCTAGGGTGTAAGGTCCAGGTTTTGAGTTCCTTTCTCTAAAACCTCAGGCCTGATCTGTGAGGTAGACTGGAATAAAATACCCTACCTTTCTCTGTCAGAATTCTCAGTTGCAACTGATTGAGATTTAGTGTGAGCAGGATGGGAATTTACTAAAGCTCATAAGATTTCCCAGGAGTCCAGAAGCCAGGCTGGAAGTTCCCCAGTTAGGGTCCATCCCCGGAATCATACCTGAAAACAGAGAGCTGTTCTTGTGACACCAACTCTGTTGCTCTATGTTCAGCCTCAGTGCTGGGGCTGGCTTCTGGCAAGACCATGACTATTCCTTCCTCTGGAAACTAAATTTACCTGCTGCCATTTTTAAACAGAGTAGATTCTAGATGGTGATTGTTTCTTTGCAACATGTGCTGCTGATTCAAATCCTTGCTCAGGTACATGTGACACAATCCAGAGTCCTAGCTACCAGGGATGTAGGGAATTCTCCAAATGTAGGAAGGGTGTTCATTGTGTTGAGAAGCCCAGTAAAGTGATATGTACAGTTGGTCACTACTACTCTCAGATTTTCTTTATCCTTTTCTTTCCTATCCCTCCCACACACTATGACCAGAAAGTTTCCTGTCTGCTCTTTCATTAAAATTAAAAGCTTTATTAAAACTGAATTCTATGTAGTCTGTTAACAACAATTCACCAAACATGACGAGACATGACTGAACCCTCATTAGAAACACCTAGGCCAAAACTGAAACTCTATTAAGGGATAGACACCTCAATTAAACCACAGCATAGAAGGAAAGAACCCAGACCTAACAAGGAACACAGACATGTCTTCACCATATGAAAGTAGGTCTTAATTTTTGCTACTATCAATCTGGAAGGTAATTGTGTTAAGTCTGCTTTCTGTCCATATGATCAAAAACCCAAGGAAAACAACTTAGAAAGAAAAATTTATTCTGGCTTTTTGTTTCAAGGTTTCAGTTCATAGTCAGTTGGGTCCTTTGCTTTTTGATCTGTGGTGAGGCAAAATCATCATGGTGTAATGGTGTGGTGGTGAAACATTGCTCATCTCATGTAGACAGGAAGCAGAGAATAAGGGTAAGAGGCAGAGAGGGAGGAGCCAGGAACAAAATATAGTTCCCAAGGTTATGCCCCTATGGTCCACTCCTTTAATTAGGCCTTAGATTTTAAGTTTTAATTCTCTCTCAATAATGTCATCAAATTATCATTTCATCAATCAGTCAATCCTCTGTAGAGTTAGAGCCCTCATGATCCAATTACTTCACAAAAGCCTCATCTCTGAACACAAGAAACTGTTTGTTTTAAATTGTAATAGTCACAGTATTTGTTTTCTTTTTCCTTTTATTCAATACTGGACCTAACTATTGAATGTATGTAAGCACTGTTAATAAATAAAGGAAACCAAAGTCCTGTCCCCCAGTTGCTCTTATACTAGAGAAAGAAGCAGATGATAAACAGGGAGTCAAATGCTAAAAAATACAATCTCAGATAGTGATTAGTACAGTAAGGAATACAAAAGAGGCCCAAAGGAAACAGAGTGACTGCACTAATGCTCACTTGTTTTGCATGGTCTGGGAATATGATATTTGAGCAGAGGTGTAAATGATGAGATAGCAGGAATAAGAAGAGATTTGGGATCAGAGACAGACCTGAGACAACAATCACATACAACTTTGGGGTGAAACGAGGAGCACAGTGGTGTGATTGAGAGTCTGAAAATGAGATGAGAAGGTTAAACAGGGCCCCACACAGGGAGGGTCTCTGGGGTCACATTTAGGTGTTTGGTGTTTAATCTCAGCACAAGAGGAAACCACTGGGTAGTCTAAAATGATCAATGATATGACTAAATTAACATTTTCAAAAATTCTTAATGGTTGTTATGGCTTGTGTCTAGATGTCTCCTCAAAGCCTCATGCAGTCATAGAGGGTGGAGAGCTTTTAAGAGGTGGCTGACTCTAGAGTGTGGGATGCTGGGATTAAGGGTGTGTGATTAGTAAATCACTCCACCTATTGGCTTGGCATGGTTCTGGCTAGCATTATGGTGTAAGTGCTATACCTATCCTAGGGCAGGTAGCCTACATATAAAATAAGGGGTAGAAACACTCTTGTCTTTTCTTCTTGTTTTTGCTGTCTTCCACAGCCATAAACCGTTGCCCCTCTGCCTTGCACCACCCTACCTTGAAGCCAGCTGATTATGGCCTGAAACTTCTACAAACCGGGAGCTAAAGAAATCTTCCCTTGCTTAACTCTGCGTGTTGGGTATTTTGTCTCAGCAACGAAAAAAGTAACTAAGACAATGGTTATGCAGGGCTACACTGGAGATGATAAAGCCACTCACTAGGCTTTGCTATAATCTAGGTGGAGAAATGATTCAGCCCAGGTGGAGGGAATGGAGATGGTGAGATCAGACCAAGTTTGAGATATTTTCTCAAAAGCTAGACCTGGAAGGACTTGCTTGATTCTTTGTGTGTGAAAATGAGAGATAGAAAAAATATACCATGGATTTCTAAGAAATGTCTACTTGGGGATTGATTGTGGATTACAAAAATGGCTACAACAATACTTCCCATTGCATTTCCTTTTCCAGAACCTTGCTACTCCCTCCATGAAGAGGTGAAGCCTATATCTTGTGTCCTTGAAACCCAGCAGTCTTTCGCTCTCCCCTTGACTACTAGCCTTTGGTAGCAATGATGCCCATCACACCTGAAGGCAGGCTGTCAAACGTGCTGCTTCTGCCTGTGGCAGCAGTCTCACCCTAGCAACCCAGATCCCACGCTGGGGAGAAACCCACGCGAAGGAAACAGAGCCTCAAGCCAACCCAGCACCTGGCATCAGCTTGATAAATAATGAGCGAGCTTCTTGGAAGTGTGTCCTCTCAGGAAGGCCTGGATTCTCATTACCAGAGTTATCTAACCCTACACAATCGTCTAGAACACTTAGAGTACCTTCACCAGGATATAAATGGCTCTGGCTCAGGCTCCATTTTGTATGATTCATAGCATCTTTCTTTCCTTCCTTTCTTTTCTTTCTGTGTTTATATATTTATGTAGTTATTTTCTCATCAGACAGCACATCTTTGATAACGAATATGAATGTCACTGTGCACTTCCATGTCTGTTCTTATTCCTCTGCTGTCCTCTAGAGGCCATTAGCTGCATTGCCCATTTATATCTGTTACCTCTCAGAAAAAAACAACAAAACCAAAAAAAAAAAAAAAAAAAAAAAAATTAGCATTTGTTGCTTACAAGGAACTATTCTAAACACATACAATTTTTTCCTTATTCTGGGTAATTCCATGAGGCAGGTACTACTACTTACCTTCTTTAAAGATGAGTTAAGAAGCAAAGAATCAGGTAACTTGTCCAAACAAGGGCTTACCATGGGGAAAGCTGAAATTTGAACTCAGACAAGTCTTATTTATTTGTCTCTCCTTCAGTAGGACAAAATAGATATGTTAGACATCTATGTGATAATTATTTATTTTCTAACTTGTAAAAATAAGTTTTCTTTTCAACTTGGTTTTTACCTTTTGTCTGAATTATGGCTTTAGCTGCCATATCTCTTTGCCTCTTCACTATCCAGGAAAAAATATAACCAGTCTTATCAAAGAAGTAGATTAGTCAGCTAAGCAAATGGGACTCAAATATCCTTGTCATAATTAAAATACAGCCACAATTTATAATACAGCCTTCTGATATGTGGTTATAGTGCTTAATAGGCAGTGTTTAGCTCTGAATAACATCAGACTTTCTCTTACTTACCACATTAACCCTGCAAGGAATAAAACCCATCTTTATTTTATAAAAGAAAAAGTTCTACTGTACAAAAAAATGCTGCAATTTAAAGACATCCAAAAATAAGATGGAATGTTGGAATTGTTATTTTGAGCAGAATTATAACTCCTAAAATAAAAAAAAAATTTCAAAATAGATTTGATATATGTAGAAGCTTATATTTTATATAAAACACATTAAAAACTTTCAAGTGACATAGGGGACAATAAAAGGAGAGGGTTATGTGTTTATGTTCCTACAAAAACATCTGGGAAACCTCTGGGGCTTAGCTTCGAAAACATTCTTGCAAAGTTTGTGTGCAATGGAAGTTAGGGTGGCGTGGTCATGATAAAAGATGGGGAGAGGAAACCAATCCTAAACTCAATCAATCTCTCTAATAGGTTCTATTATTCCCAAATTCTCTTTCCTTTTCTTTTCTTTTTTCTTTTCTTTTCTTTTCTTTTCCTTTCTCTCTTTCTTTCTTTCTTTCTTTCTTTCTTTCTTTCTTTCTTTCTTTCTTTCTTGTTTCTTTCTTTCTTTCCTTCCTTCCTTCCTTCCTTCCTTCCTTCCTTCCTTCCTTCTTTTTGTTTCTAATCTGTAGATTATCTAGCTTCTCGTGGCACTCCAAAGAAAAATAACCATAAAAAATGTCAATGTTCATGCAAAGGCTCTGTTGATGGCCTCCCCCAGGAGGAACTGGAGAATGACTGAGCTTCCAGCCTGACACATTCAACCTTGCTCCTCTTGGTTTTCTACTTCATGTTGAGCATTAGGAAATGATTTTTGAAGTCTCAGCCTCCTTGCACATTGAATAGGAGTAGGAGAGGGAGTGGAAATATGAGAGTGGTTTATCTAGTGTGCGTTCTGGTGGAGAGGTCTTTTCTGGCAGAGCTATGCACCTGCCTGCGTCTCAGATGATAGCAAAAAGGAGTCCAATGATGTAGCAAGAAAGTCAGTATGTTTTCTGAGACCAAATCTGTACTAGTAAAGAAAGTGATCTGTAAAATAAAAACATTTCCCAAGCTCCCACATTTCTAATCTTGATTCCTGAGAGCAAAGTCAGTGTTCTCAACTTTGATGTGAACCAAGATCACTGGGGGACATTATTTTAGATGTAAATTCTCTTATGACTAAATAGACTTGCCTATGCTTACTTTTATTGTTTTAACAAGCCTCTAGGTTGATGCTGATGCAAGTAGATTTAATCCAAGAAGTGCTGACCTAAAGTCAGCACTGTGGTGGAGAAATTGGAATTAATTATTAACATTATTTCCTGTTATATTGGTTATTTAATTTTCAAGATTTTTTGAAAAACATCATAGATTTGCAATCTGTGGAAAAAACAAACTACTGTGATCATCTTGGTCCTGAAGATTGACCTATTTCCAGATCCATCTGCTCTGACAGATAGAAGAGGTTTATTCTTTTTTTGTGCTATAATATACCCTGAATGCATTCACCTGCCCTGCCATTTCCCTCTCTTCACTTTCTACTGTGAACTTTAAAAGCCTGTAGTTATAAATCTCATGTCTCTTAGACTGATGCCATGGCTCATTCCTGACTGCCTTCCAGCATTGGGGAGGAGAAGCGATATCTTTATGACAGTATAATTGCTGTCATCTCTGACAGCTTTTCTCCACTGTGTCATCTGCAAGGAACTAACTCAGAAGGGGAAAATACACATGTTCTGCATTTAATGATATATGAAGCATGTCCTGAAATTCTAAAAAAATTTGAGTTATGATGGAGCTGAAGACAAGGTCATTAACTTATGAATGTAGTGCTGTGAGAAATTTTCTAAAGAAGTCTTAGAAACAGTTGTTTCAGCAGTCTACTACATTTATAAATCCATAGCTCATCAGTGAAAAAGATGTTCTAAAAACTAGATGTGAGGATGGACTTGTGTAGAATGGTAGGTTATCACTAAAGAGAATTCTTTTCCACCTGCATTGCCCTGTTCTCTCAGTTGCTACACTTCACTTCATTTCTGGGGCACAGGGTGTAGGTTTCCAAGACACCTGGAGAGATTCAGAGTCTTTCATCAAGAGACCACTGAGGCTTATGAAGCCACTGGGAACCTTTGTGAGGGAAGCTCAGTTTTAGTTACCAGCCTGACTAGGTAGATCTATTCATTAATGCCCCCAACCAGTGAACACAGCACACAATGATGCTCTAACTGCTTTAAAATCAAGTCCATCTTAATTAAATTTTATTCCTTCTGATCAAGCTTGACAGTTTTCCCCTCAGTGCATACTTGCATAAGAAATCTTACCTCAAGACTGGATAACTGCTCCAGAAAGATCCAACCCATTTAAGAGTTTTATCTCAGATTTCTAGACTTGTATGGTTTATGATTCTATTGTTGGTCCTAGCATATCTAACTGGAAGGTGAAGTACAGAGATGGTATCAGCATTCAGTTTAAAAATCTCTCTTCTGAGAATGTGAATTTAGCTTTAGGAGAAAGTCCAAATAATGAAGACTCTAAGCCTACAGAACTTACATTATTGAGATCTTAGAGTCCAGACACGTTAATTTAAAAATGCTTGTTTAATATATTTCATATAATATGCATCAAAATTATCTGTGCTTAATTTTAAATATTTAGAACAGTGATATGGTTATAATATGTTTTTAAAAAGATTCAGTTTCTGTCTTCTCACCTCTGATTTTCTTCTGAAGATACAATTTTGTTGCAAGTCAGTATAGACTACCCTAGAGTTGGATAGCCATATAGATATAGATATAAAGGTAGCTTCTGTTGGCTATTTAAGCAACGGACTCTTGTTTTCTCTAGGACCTGCCTTTGCTAAATGTGGCTCAGCATACCAGCCTTAATGTACTAACCTATAAAACAGAAATAGCTATTTCTACTTTGAAGAGTCATTGCAAAGGTTAGAAATTATTAGTTCTGATAAATGGAAATGTGGACAGGGTACCGAATCCCCTTCACCTTAGTTTGGATCTTCCAGAAGCAGAAACTGAAAAGGAGATTCAGATTAAATGACTTGTTGAGGGGGTGCTCATCAGAAAATCCTGTCACAGAGACAGGAAGTCAAAACAAAAGAGGGCAAATTGCTGATCAAGTAGATAGTCTTAGGGAAAGTCCAGTCCTGGCCTGATCAGTGGGCCCTTGGGAGCATAAATGGTACTGGAGGGTTATGATCATCTGAGGCACGGTGGTATTTTATGCTCCATTAGCTACTGTGAAGCAGCAGGGTGCATAGTGACTGTGCGGATGAAAGGATAATCTCACATGCTTGTCAGAGTGGGTTGGCTCCTGTCAGCTAAGATCCATTTTCGTACACTGTTAACCTCTGCTCTGAATATAAAAATTCTAAACCTTAAGACTGTGTCTCTGAAGACTCCATTCTGTACTGAGGAATTCCTATTTCGGCACTTGGTCTGAGAACATCTTTGCCTGTTCATTAGAGTGTTAAGCATGGAAGGGAAGCAGTGTGCTTCAAGATTCCAGCGTGGTGCTTATAATACAGTAGTAACTCTGTAGATGGAAACATAACATCTTTTGCACTTTGAACTACCTCTTATTTTAGAGCATTGTTGGGAAAATATTCTCTTTCCACATCATGTCTGAAGTGAATAACATAGAAAAGAATGTGATCAAGCACTGGCATGGGTTATCTGGTTAATAAATACTGCTGTGTTATTTGCAGTCCTCCCTTTTCCCTTCACTGGCTTTGTCCTGGTATCATTCATGTGATTTGGGGTTTTATTTTTTTAGAGTATAGAAGAATTTATTTCATCCAGTCAGTTATCTGGATATTATTATCAACTTTAATCACCATAAATATTAAGGCCTAATTTTGAGTGGTTATAATTAGAGAAAATAACCAAATTTTTTCAACAATATTTTATTTTACTCCTGATTCTTCTAAAGCATTTATCACAGGCACTATCACCCAGTTTAGTACTTAGAAATCTGCTTTTTTTTCTTTTCTGCTTTTGGGAAAGAACCTACAGGTAATAATTTTCTTTTGTATCTCTCCACTTTTCCTAAGCATCCTGGTTTACTCCTCATTTCTCTACCAGGAGCAAAGAAATTGCTCAGTCAATACTTAGTATCCTGACCAAGTAGAATAGTGTGGACACTAAGACAACCATGAATCAACTAAAAGTAATCCCTTAAAAAAGAAAGTAGGAGAGGAATTTCTGCTAGAATTTTTTGCCGGGAATTTACCAATACTACTAACATTTTAAATGTACAGATTTTTCAGCCCAATAATTCTTCTTCTATGATGTGCCCTTTAATAAATGGAACCAAGCCAGTTGTCCAGCAAAAAGACATTAGATACATAATGAATGATTTGCTAGATTTAAAGATGATTAAATATCTATCTGTCTATCAATCATCTATCTATATCTTTATATATATATCTTTATATATATATATATTCACATACATATATATATATTAAGGCTAAGATAAAACATATTTCATGAGTATAAACATGTTCATAGGCCCACACACATCTTAGGTTGGTTTGGAACTTTTATGCTTAGTTGACACAGAGATTAAAACTTGTTTTTCTCTGAAGGTTTCAACAAGTATAACAGCGTTTAGTAAATAGCTTGGATCCCTCCAATACAAACAGTAAATTGAAAATGTTAATTTTGTCACATATCAAGTTACCATAGACAATTGAATCTTTTCCTAACACTACTGATTTATCTCTTCCTATAATGGTATCATGCTAATATGATCAAGGCATAATAGTGTTTTTTTAGGTTTTTATCTTGTAAACAATTTTAATAGCTATACACCAAGTACTCCACCTTCCCTTGTGAAAATTTATTTATTTATTTACCCAGTGCCTTTGCAGTGGGCTATGTTCCTAACTCTTTATTTTTTATTTTGAGATGCTCTTGCTAAGTTGTTAAATTGCTCAAGCTGGATTCAAATTTGTGACCCTTTGGTCTCAGCCTCCCAGAATGTTGGAAATATAAGCACACACCATCATGCCTGGCTGTATTTTATTCTTTATAAAAGGTCATATCCCTCATTTATCTTTTCATTAATTTCATAACTTTATGTGGTTTAAAATAAGATATTAGAGTTAAAATTTCATTAGGAATTAATTAATTTGGGGAAGACCAATTATTTTATCAAGTGTCTTTCTATTCAAGATATTCTAAGTATCCCTTAGAATGATCTTATGGGTTTTTGCCTCCTTGTTCCTGGTTTGGAAGAATACCCTTTTTCTTCATTTTTGAAACAGTTGCTAATAAATAAAAAGGAAAGCTACTGATTAATTTTTCACTTACTTATCTCATATTATGTCACTTAATATACATTTATTTGCTCTGATCATTTTCGGGGGGCAGAGTCTTGCCTTATAGTTCAAACTGGCTCTGAACTCATGGCAGTCCTCATGCCTCAGTCTCCCTAGTGCTGAGATTACAGGCGTGCACCACCATATCCGGCTTGTTCTGATCTTTCTAAAAACAGTATCTTGTTGATTCTCCATCAGCTTTGTAGGAAAAATTTTGTGGTTTCCTTTAATGCTGAGTTAAACACAGAAAAGATATAGCAAATGAACAAATCCTCTTACAAACAAGTTCAAATTACTCATTGTTTTCATCATCCCAAAAGCATATTTTCTACATCTAAGGAGAAAAAGGAAAACAGGACCACTTACGTGGTCTAATCATCAGTTCCAGCTTTGTTCAAGACGCATGCCCCCCAAATCCCTGCGCTGGAAATTCCTACAATCTGTAGAGGGTAAGAACAGCAACTGATACGAGAGGAGCCATGGCCCTTTGAGGCCTCTTTGAATCCTAACAGGTGGCAAGGATCTGAGACAGGAAGACATTTCAGTCTCACAGCATTGATTTGAGAAGTCAAGATAGGAATCCGAAATCCAGCCTTCTCCACCCCTCATTTTCAGTAATAATCAGGACTGGAGTGACCTGATTTTATTGGTCATACATTCTGAAAAATGTCTTCATAAATAGTAGTGCCTAAATAGTTCCCAAACAATGAGACAATTTTTTTCAGTGTGGCTGGATCCACAATTTTGTGGACTAATTTCAAAGGACAGTCTTTAATTTTATTTCTCACATGTTTTCTATAAACTGAAAAAAAAATAAACAGGAGTAAAGCAATGAAGAATTCTTAGCCCAAGGAATGATCTACCAGGTAAGATTCCTTCATGACACTTCTCTTTCCCAACCCCTGTGCTAAATTTCTTGGCCTGTTAACCATTCTACTCATCCATCCACTCACAGATTCCAGTGGGCCATTGAGAATGGCCCCTATGAAACACCTCCATCGCTACTACCACCTCCACCAAGTGCAGTCATTGCTAAGTGTCTAAACGCTATTGAAAGAAACTCAAATATCTCTGCATACTTCTTTTTCTTTTTTAAAGACAAGGGGGAAAAAAAGATAAAATTTTTTGAAGCACTAATACAGATGTTCCACCTCTGGGTGAAGTTCTTAATACTTTGGCAACTGTTTCATCAATCATGCTGCCTCGTATTCTGTAGCACTCATCTCCTCTGGATTAGTGTGTTTTGGTCCCTTCATCATACTTTTCTATAGTAAAAATTTTGGACTTTGACTCATGGTGGCTGTGTGACACCCATATTTTAAAACACTTTATTATTCACCCTTGGGAGATGCTGATGGATGAATATCAACCTTCACTTAAAGACCCTATTATCCTTATGGAGGTTCTTTAATAACAGTCAGTGGAAATTCTGATACTTGAGGCTAATTGTTATAATTCACTCCAGTTTGAGAAGATGGCTTTCTTAATTACCGTAGATATGCAATGTCACTTTAATTTTTTTCAGTTATAAACATAATAAGTCATAACTACAGACTTTAAAAAATTTTCATTTTGCATTTTCATTATACTGATATTAATGCAGAGTTAGCATGTTTATTGATTAGTCAATCAATAAATATAATTATCTAAAAATTATCCTTTGAATATATTTGTTATTAATTTATGTTTCCCTCTTCTACTGTTTTTGTTTTTGTCAACTGATACAAGCTCATAATACAATAAAGATCTATGTTTTACTGTTCACTATAGGTATATCTAAAGTGTGATACTAGCTTTAAGATTTTCAGAATTTGAGTAGAAAATTTTTGTTTGTTTAGATTAATCTTTGATTTTTTCTCTTATATTTGTTATCTTTTCTAAGTTTAATTAGGCTTTTATTGCTTCTAGATATTCAACAAATATTCATTTCACTTTAAAAAACAAGTTTCTGCTTGCTTTTCATGTTTATATCTTTAATTATCTAAAATACATTTTTCTGTAAGAAATGAAATAAGGTGCTAAACATTTCTCCCCAAGTTACTAACTGCATCCTCAGACAGCACTTATTGAATACCTTTATTTTCTTATTAATTAATGTATATCCTTTATTGAAACTATGGTGCTATGTATAAAAGGCTCTAATTTTGGGTTACACATTCTGCTTATTTTTAACCTAGTAACATTTTGTTATTTCGAAGAAAATATGTATGTATATATTGCATTATATTATGTTATAGTATATTATCTAACGGCATTGGTCTAATCTTAGTCTTTGTGCTAGTTTTCTTTATTTTGTCTTCACTATAATTTTTCTGATTTAGAACAATTTTAGGAGTATTTCTGTGTGCATCATTGGAATTTGGGTAGGAATTACTTTGAATATATTAATTTATTTTAGAAGACATATTTATAATAATCAAAGCAGAAAATCTTCTTTTTTTAAAGACAAGGTATCAAAATCTAGTTCAGCTTGGGCTTGAACTCGCTATGTAGCCTAGACTGGGCTTAAACTCATGACAGTCCTCCTGCCTCAGCCTCTGAGTGTGGGAATTACAGGTGTGTACCACCATACCCAACCAGAAAATCTTGACTCTTTTAGGCTCCACTAGTGCTCAGGAGATGATATATCATAGTTCATTCTCAGAATACATTGAAAGGGTTTAAAAATAGGGAAATGTGAACAAGTTGATTAAGTGGTAATTGGTTCCTATGGGCACGTGAACACTTTGGACAAGCCCCATTGCAAGATCCTATTTTGTCATCGTTATAGTCACTGCTAAAATTTCATAAGCTTAAAATGGTCACATCATTTTCAAAGCCAAGAACCAGGCTAAAATCAGTCACTGACTGTGGTGCTAGAAATCGGGAATTTCGGAAGACAGAAGGCTGTCAGTATGGCATATTAAGTCTCAGTGTGCTTTTATTCCTACAGGCCCTATTCCCACTGCCTGAAGTGTCAATCATTCTGCTTCTCTCCATCAAGAATTCTTTCTGATCTACCAAGGTCTTGGTTGTGTATAACTCCCTGCTGGTCTTCAAAATCCCTGGCAGTTGGTGACTTCCTTCTCATTAATCTAAGGTACCTTGTTTTTACTCTTCAGATTAACTTTTCTCTTAAAATTATAACTACCTGCATCTGCTTCGAGCCCTCACTTAACTGAAGTCTTTAGTGCAAGGATTTAAGTTTCACACAGTTGTAGCATTATGAATGCTAAGTAGCAAAGGTAGATGTCAATTAACATCTATTAAATGGAATATGTACCTGAATAAGACAAAACATTTCTATCTCACAAAACTTTCTGTAGAAAAAATGCTGTTATAAAAATTTCTAATAAATGTTTTAGATTTTTTTCAAACTTTCCAAAGCTATCTAACAGAACTCAGTGGAACCTGCAAGCATTAAAAACTGCTTGTGCTTGTGCCTATCCGTGTGTGTGTGTGTGTGTGTGTGTGTGTGTGTGTGTGTGTTGTAGGCAGTAATTTCCACATAACATTGCAAGATGAAATGTGTGGGTTAGTTGGTTCATAACTTCTGTTTCAGTAGAGATGAACAAATATAGTTTTCCAAATAATGTACAGCTTAGAAAACATCACTGTAAAGCATATAGAGAGCAAAAGTGACTTTAAAACCAGCCGGAAATGTCACTGACAAGCTGGACTTTCCAAGGTGGAAGGCCTATGTGCTAAATAGAAACTGCAGAGGCTACATGTGAAAAGCATTTACATGTCCACAAATTGACTTTTATCTGTGGATGAAGCTGACAATACTTGACAGCATTAACTTCCTCCAAAAAACTCTTCCTTGTCCACTTGCAAAGGGACTTAATTCCCTCATTATTGTGTTGCCTTCTTAGGCACATTAAAACAAATTAGCGCTAGGGGTTTGCCCAGACATATAGAGCCTGCCCAGCATGCATGAGGCCCTCTTATATACCTGGCACTAAAAAAAACATTGAATAATGTGATGTAGAGTGCTAAATTAGGCTTGTGTTGATTTATGAAGATTTTTAAAAAACACACAGCATACTGGTCACACCACCCCAACTATTGCAAATCACACACACACACACACACACACACACACAGTCACACACACACACCAACCAACAAAAAAACCTGAGGCATGCTCTACATTCACAGCCCTTCCTATGAGCACAGTACCTGATCCTCAGCTCTGTTTATCACATGTTGCCTCTGGTTTTTGGTTCTCCACTACAAGGAAGTTTAATAAGTTGTCTTTGTTGATATTGTAGACAAACACCATTTCCAATATTTTTAGCTCCTGGGAGCCCATTGCCTTGTTGCTTCCAAGAGTAAATGGAGCTTTTTCTGGCTGTGTAGGAATTATATCCTGAAGCGGCCTCTGTAGCATTAAGCAGATTAACAATACTATATACAGATGATTCAAGGAAGGTCAGCTCCTTGGAAAGAGATTAGATATTGTGCATTATTGGCATCACAGTCAAGTTAGGACCAAGCAGCCACACTAAGGAATGAAGTATTATTTTAGGCTCCTCCCATTTCGTTTGTGACACGAAAACTGAGGGATGGGTAATAAAAGGATTTGTTGACTCCCCTCATCCTGCGCTTTAGGGATCACCCTACATCCAGAGTTCTCAGTATTTAAGTGATTAGTGTTATGTGAACTGTTTATAGTTTACAGAATACTGTAATTTAGGTACTGTTTGGTCTCCTTGATTTCAATCTTAGTCTATTAAAATATGATCTTATCAAATTAGATTGCAAAGTGTTCACAGTCACGATGACATTTCTCTTCTGTTGAAAACCCTGCAATAGTTTCTCTATATCTCACTCAGATTAAAATCCCATTCTTTACAATGAAGTTGACAATTCTTTCTGTGGTCTATTCTCTCTGTCCTAATGTTTCTTGTCTGCCTAAAGAGGGGTCTAAAATCCCACTATTTATTCAGGATCACTAGAATCAATGATGTCTAATGATTGTAACATAATGCTTTGATCCTCACAATGCATTCATGCTCCTCACTTCCCTATTGTTCCAGTCTATCAATGCCTTATTCTAGCCTAGATATACCAATCTTCATTTTCCCACCCTAATCTTAGGACAAACCCTACTTGGATGTGAGCTATGCTGTCCCTTTCAATTTGCTAAAGTTTCATTGAGAAACTGCATGTGTTCTCAGGAAGAATATTGGTGTGTGGTTTTCATTACTTATAATACTTTTGATTTTGGTATCAGAGTAATGGTAGCCTTAAAGAACGAGTTAAAGAGTCTGTTCCTGGAACAGTTTCTGGAGAATGAGTCTTAGATCTTATTTAAATCTTTGGTGGCATTCACCAGTGAAATAATTTGGGCCTAGAATTTTCTTTGTGGAGTTATTTTCATTCAATTTCTTTATAGATAAAATTTAAAAGAAAACTATATTTCCTCAGTTGGTACAGGGTTTTTCCACAGTACTAGAAGGTACTAGCAAATACTTTGTATATTTTCATCAAGGTTGTTGGGCTTATTGGTATATAATTGTTCTTAACACTTATTTGCATTTTATTGGTAGAGTTTTTAGTATCACTACTCTCATTCCTGGTACAGATTGCTGTTTTTGTTTCTGTTTCTTTTTTGTCTCTTTTTTGATCTGTCTTGTGATAGGCTTCTCAGTTTTATTCATTTTCTCAGGAACAAGTTTTTAAAAATTTTATTGATTTTCTCTATCATTTTCTGTTTTCTGTTTCATTGTTTCCCACTTTGATCTTTCTCATTTTCTTTACTTTGGGTTTCATTTTTTTCTTTTTCTAGTTGTTTAAGGAAACAATCTAGTTATTGATTTCAAATTTTTCTTCTTTTTAATGAAAGAGTTCTAGTTATATAAATTTGGATATACCTTTCAAATTTTGGTATCTTGCATTTTCAATTTCATTCCAGTCAAACTATTTCATTTTCCTTTGATATTTGGTGTGTTTAAAAGTATACTTAGTTAACATATAACTGGAACTTATTTGGGATACTTCTGCTTTTATTTGTATTTATTACACTGATGGTAATTGCATTCACTTGCAATCCAAGAGCATACTTCTGTGGTTTGAATCCACTTAAATTTTTTGAGAATTACTTTATGGTGTAGAAGTATCCTTGAGCACTATAAATCTTGGACTTTCAACCTCCATAACAGTCGAAGAATAAATTACTGTTGTTTAGGCCTCCCAGCAGAGTAATACAGGAATGAAAGGGCAAATTGAGGGAGAGTCTTTCAGGCAGCTGGGAAATCAGGTGGATGTGCAGTCTGAAGCTCAGAGAGATGTGGAGACAGGAGATATAAAGCAAATCCAGTAGCATAAAATATTTGCTATAGGGGACACATATTCCTCAGTCTTTATGTTTCTGGGAGGAGATTCTATCAGTGTTACAATCCTGAATTCTTAGTTTCTTTTGTTATTTTTCCTCTGGGGAGGGAAACCAACATATTTGTTTTGTCACTTTGAGAGAAAGAACTCAACTATCATAGTTCATATTTTGTATATTTTGAGGACATTTGTCTTCAGTGCATGTGCATATTCTGATTCTTCCTGTTGTGAATTTTCATCATCTGGTTTGTACTGGAAAAAGGTTGTGGCTGTCCAAAGATGTCTACATTTGAATGGATTAGTTCTAGTGTTCCCATAGTCTCCATTATAAATGTTTTAAAAAACAAACAATAAGGATAGTTTTCCTTCTCTCTATCCCTATACTACAATTGATTTGTAACTTAAGAACTAACTAGGTGAAGTCAGTTGTCCAGTGGCCAATGGTAGAGAAAATAATGTGGTCAAACAGAAACTTGGGGTAGTCTGACATTAAGAGAGATAGAAGAAAACTAATCAAAAGATATTGAGAAATCAAAGTTAGAGGAAAATCAAGGGCATGTGATGGTTGAAAACAAGTGAAGAAAGTATTTTAAGAAGGAACCATTTTGTTTCAAAAGACGGTAGAAAGTTGACTTAAATGAAGGTAAGTAAAATTAATGGGGTGTTTAACTCTCTTTCTGGGAAAACAATGGCTATCAGTTATTTATCAAAGGAAAAGTCCTAATTCCAATATGCTAATACAATAGCATTAATATACTCTCCCTTACACACTCAATTACTTAGTTAAACATTTTGTTAAAGAAGAGTGACCAGCCATTCCAATTTTCCTGGAAGTGAGGGCCTCCTTGAGATGTAAGACTTTTAGGTCTAAAGTAGGGAAAGTCTGGGACAAAGTAGAAGGAGTTGGTAACTTTATCCTCAAGCAACACTCACTTGCTACAAGCACACACATATATACACAAGCACTCACAATCACACCTAGCCACTGTCTTGCCTCTCAAACTAGTGACCCTGTTGATAATGCATATCACTTTTGGTGGTGAAGTGGAAATGAACTGGGAAGAAAAAAGGACATAAAAAAGGAAAAGTGACTCATTCAACCATAAATCTGGAGACACTTGTTTAAGGTAAAGATAATGGTATCCTATTGTAAAGCAATGACAGTGAGATAGAGTGAAGCCTGCATTCCTTATAATGTAGGGGAATAAGGAAGACAGGGAGATTTCCAATTTGGATAAATAAGTGGCAATCATTAATCAAAGTAGGAAATATGAGGAATATATAAGATAAACTGATGAGCTTTGATCTAAATGTGTAAATGCTGGGATGCCTAGGGGTCACCGAGAGAATATAGTACAGAAGTATAGTGACCCTTTTAAGGGCAGGAGGTGAATTTGACTGGATTTACATTCTGGTGACTTTGAGCAGGATTAATCTATTACACCTCTGTCATCTCATATATAAACTGTGCAGAATAATGATTACCTGCCTGAACAGTTCCTGGTGCATAGTAAGTGATAGCTGTTCCTCATAGACTGGAGGTGGATATATGGGAATGACCCTAGTTAAATGTACTGAACTGGAAATATGGCAACATGGACACTGAGAAAAGAAAAACCACAAAGAGCATATGAGCAAGTAGGCAGGGTACCAAAGTGTGTGTGTACTCATTTGCTGGTGTGTGCTATAGTAGCAATAATAGAGATAGAAGTTGTGGTAGTAGGAGGGTAGTTAGACACACACACATCTTAAATTATGACTGTTAAGAAAATAATATGTTTGTATCATGGTAATAATATGTTTGTGCCATGCTATCATGATGAGGTATTGATTTTCTTGTCTTGCTGTTGTTTGGAATTTTTTATTTTAAAAACAAACAAAAAAGAAATGATACAGCATTTCAAAAAATAGTAGAAAGTTAAAACTAGTTAATATGTTGCATATTGTTATCTTAGTAATTGTTCAGTTTACAAGATTTAGACATAAAAAAGGATCAAACAATCAAACAATGAAAGCACAAACTGGTTTTTTCTAAATTTACAGAGACTGTGTATATATACATATACGTATATGTATATATATATATACACATACACACACACATATGTGTGTACCTATATACATATAATCTTTTCCCTTCTTCCTTTTCTCCTTTCCCCATCCCAGTTTTTCATTCCTTTTGAGCACTTTCTTTCCCTTTCATTTTTACACTGTTCCTTGTGCATTTTGGATTTTATATTCTTTCAAATGTCTCCTAACGGTCTCTCTGTGATTGGCATGCTCCTCAGCTTGGCTTTAAGAATGTTTAATAATTGGAGCTTCTTCATGAGGTCTTTAGGTTTTAGGAGGTATGATCGTCAAGGGGATAGTGTTACTCAGTCCTTTCTTTTCTTTCTTTTCCATTTCTTTCTCATTCCCGAGGTGAGTGATCTGCCTCCATCATACCTTCCTTCCATGGTGTGCTGCCTCACTGCAGGCCCAGAGCAGCAGGGCTAACTGATACGGACTACAGCCTCCAAAATTGTGAGCCCGAGTGAACCTTTAAAGGCTTTTAAATTGATTATCTCGGTTAATTGTTAGAGCAACAGAAAACTGTCTCACACGTATCTCAGTTAGCATTTGGAGTTTCTATCAGTTAGTTATTTCTTCATAACAAACCTTGTCATAACCTGTTTTTTTTTAATCATAACTTTTCTGCTCATGAGTCGCTATGCCTGGACTGAGTGTGAAATTTGGGCTGGACTGAGTGTAAAATTTTTCTCCCACTCTTTCTAAGATCACTCATCTGGCTACAGTTACCTGGCAGCGCTACGGAGGCTGAGCAGCCTCACTCCCATGTCTGTAAGTTGATTCCTCCTGTAGGTTAAAGAGGGGCCTGTTGCCTGGCCCAAGCTCCCTTGTAGAAGTGATACTCTCATGGGAGCAAAAGCCTAAGAAAAGAAGTTGAAAAGTCTTTTGCAGTTGAGGTTTGAGGTCATGTGCTGTCCCTCCTGCTGTGTTCTACTGGTGGAGGCAAGTCAGAGACCAGAGGAAATAAATGCTACATTTTGATGGGAGAAGTGGCAGGTCACACTGCAAAGAGGCACACACACTAGAGTCAAAAGAATTGTAGGCATCTTTGTAAATTGTTCGACAATGGTCTGATAGTTTATTTCTCCTGTTTTATCATATGCTCAACTAGTAGGATTTCAACTGAATAACTATCGCCCTACCACCACTGATTCACAGAATAAACCCTGCTTGTTCACAGAACAAACCCATGTTTTGGGTGTGGTAAAAATAATATGAATGAGGATGTAGAATTTGTACTCTGATGTGATATTACTTGCTGTCAAATGTTGTTCTGTGAGAACATGAGTGGATGGTTATGTGGACCAAGTGGTCATTAGAGATAGATCTATAACCTTGGATTTGGTAACTCTGAGATCAGGAGTAGAGATGTCAACACAAAATCATTGAAGACTTTCTAATTGAAGAAACTGAAGTTGAAGCATGATTAGCTCACAGAAACACAAAGCTGAAAGACTAGAACAAAATGGGACAGTAGCTGTGGTAGTCATAGTTCAGCTCTACTTACAAATTGGATGCACTCTGTTGGCTTTAAAGGATCAAAAGGAAGGTACTTACCACAGGTGGTGTCAAAGAATGGTGCCAGACTTGCTGGTGCTCCTTTTTTCACTCTGAATGCTACTGAAGCCACCAATGTAACTCTGCTCCTTCCTTTCCCCATGAATCAACCACAACTAGTAACTAACTAGAAAGTGACAGAAATTTATAATTTCAGTAAGGAGGTGATGTTGTGTTTAGAATGTTTTTTTCTGGTTACTACCATGATGACTACTCACGTTTGTCTTCATATTCCTGTAACAACACATTAAGACAGGCAGAGGCAGTACAGAAGATTCCATTCAAAGATGCAAAAGTCATATTTTCCTTGTGTAGATGTTAAAACTATTTCCATAGGTCACAAATCCAGAGCCTTTGGGAAAATGATTTCTTAGTTTTCTTGAGGGCCAAACTTTACTTGACCATAAATCTTATCATAATTTCTAGCTAAAACCTCTAATTTTCAACTGTTTTCATTTTGGAACTTGAATTCAATTAAAAATACATTAAATGCTACATTGGACCAAAGCTCTAGTGTCAGACTGCCTGAGATCAAACATTAGCTGTGCCACTGTGGTAAAGATAATTAACCTCCTTCTGCCTCAGTTTCTTTAAGTATAAATTGGGAAGAAGAGTAGCATCTATCTTATGTAGTAGGTTTAATGGTAAATCAGCTAATAAGAGTAAGGCTCTTGAAACAGTGCTAAATACATGGCCAGCACTGAAAAAATTTAGGTATTATAATTGTTTTGTTGTCTTTTAGTTTTATATGCTACATAAGACATATTGGAAAAATTACAGACAAATACGCTCCAATATTTCCATCTTATAAAATGCTTGCAAGTATACTGGGAAAAACTAAGGAGGTACACACACACACACACACACACACACGTGTACATCTATCTATCTATCTATCTATCTATCTATCTATCTATCATCTATCTATGCAAGTTTGAGAGGAACAGATACTTGCACTATCAGCCATGTTGATCACTGAGGCTAATCAATATGAGAAAACATGATCAGTAAGGGGATATACACTGTTTAGAAGGATGGTCTCAGGGAGGCCTTTGAAGAAATGGTATTTAGTGGGGAAAAGAAGTGGCCAGTATTGGCAATTGCATTAATTGCTCCTCCTTCCCATGACTCAATGTGTACCATGGGGAATACCATGCTATTTTCTGTTATTCAGATTTGATTCTTTTAAAGCATTCTTTCACTTTGCTTTCTTGGGGGTACGGACAAAAACTGCAGTTACTTCTCACTTTGACATAACACCAGTTTACTCATTTTGGGTTCTATTTTCACTGTCTTCAGGAGGTGAGTTTTCCACAACACTATCAACTTCTTTTTAAGGAAATAGAGAGTTGATTCGAAGAAAACAATGTTAGCTCTTCATGGGGAGGAGTAAGGTATTTCTTAAGCTGTAAACATTGCTTATTCCATCTACCTTGCCCTGATTCCATTCTCCAATAGGAAATATGTACATAATTATACACTTACATTTCTCTGCATGTCTGATCTGAAATTTTACATGGAAGTTTTACTAATAATTCTAAATTCTTGGATTCATCTTCTGTTGAGGTCAAAAAGATGTATTTCTCCTTTTACTCCAGTGGCAAAAAATTTCTGGCCTGTTTTTCTCAAGATTTTAGCATATTGATATGTCCTAGTGTATATTTTAACATATTGGCATTTGAGAAAACCAAATGGTCTCTGGCAAAATTGATCTGCCTTGAGATTAAAGAGCAGAATACACACCCCTCTTTTTTATTTTTGTGGCATGTTCTGTTCTGGAGGTTGATGGCTCCAGAAACATTAGCATTGAAGAGATCAAACTCTACCTCCATTTAAAGGCCTAAAAACACCACGGATCTCTTCACAAAATTTGTGACAGAGAAGGATCACCATTCATATAATATTCCTGGTATTTGCTTTTTGGTGTCTGGACCAGCTAGAAAGGCTACATAGCTAAGAACCACTCAAACCAGCGTCACTGTCTCCATCTTCCTTACCTCACCAAGGAGTTGAAGGAGGGTTTTGTAAAGCTGTAGGAGTGTCTCTTCCTCCCCAACCCCCTTCACCCTTCCTCTGTTCCTCAGAAAGAGATGGGCCCCACATTGCTCAGGAAGAACAAAGCAAAGGTGAAAGGCAGATAAGAAAGGTGTTATATTTGGCATGACTAGCTTAGGCTTAAGGTTGGGCCTAATTAGCCAATTAGGCAAGTTTAAATGGTTTGGGTATTACTTGCTATATCTTCATCCCCTATCCAACTTTAATTATGAGATGTAGATTTTGAGATGAGCTCACTGATAGTACTATGCTTTTTAATTTAGTTATATTAAATTCAATCCAACAGATTTATTCTGGCCTCATTATGATATCAGTGTCAACTTAATAGTTATAAACCTACAAAATAAGGCCATCAGGAGACAATTCAATCAACAAGTAACTCTAACACAATGTGTTCTGCAGTGGAAGTATCCATAGAGAACTATGAGCCCATATAAGCAAGAGAAATGGCCCGGATGATTGGTGGGAGCCAGTGGTAGTTAGGGAAGTCACTGGAGGAAAGTTACCTCTGGAAAGAAAATAGGAAACCACTACATGAATGCAGAGGAGATAAATATGTCAAGCAAAGGGCAGTGCAAGTGTTAAAGCCAACATAAGAAAACATCTAGTTTATTGAACCAACTGATTTAAAAAAGAAATTGTAAGTGTTCCAAATGTTTTGTACGATTAATATTTATTGTTATTGTCATCTTACAAATGAGCATACTCATTCCCAGTGATATAACCAATAATTGACTAGCTTTAATTAAGGTAATCTACCTACAGAAATATATATTGACCATTAAATTTCCTTCCTTCCTTCCTTCCTTCCTTCCTTCCTTCCTTCCTTCCTTCCTTTTTTCCTCTTTCTTTCTTTCTTTCTTTCTTTCTTTCTTTCTTTCTTTCTTTCTTTCTTTCTTTCTTTCTTTCTTCTTTCATTTCTTCTTTCATTTCTTCTTTCTTTCTTTCTTTCTTTCTCTCTTTCTTTTTCTTTCTTTCTTTTTCTCAGTACTTGAACCCAGAATCTTTGTACTAAATTCTTTATATCCTCCTTTAAACTTTCAGACAGTGTTTCAGTAAATAGAACAGGCTGGGCTCGAACCTTGATCCTCCCGCCTCAACCTCCCAGAGTTCTGGGACTATTGACATACACCATGACTCATGAGTAAGAAAAACAATCTAGGAATGTTGCCATTTCACTGTTAGAAATGACCTTTTCTATATAAAAGCTCCTCCTGAGTTCTCAGACCTTCCCTGGCCCCCTTATCTGTCATTCTCTGTAGGGGATTCTGTTCTTTTCTTTCATAGTACAATTTGTTGCTAAGCAAATATGTGCTTACTGATTAATATCAACGTCTCTAACACAAGTTTTAGAGTTCTACAACAATAGAGCCTACATATATTCATCATCATGTACCTTTTGCTGACCTAGTGTATGTCCTATAGCAGAGATCTAATGCAGTCTCAATAAGCGATAGATGGAATGAAAAGCTGTGTGATATCAGAAAAGAGGGACAAGGTTCAGCAAGGAGCTTGCTGATGACATATGCTTGGCTGTTTTTCATTGAAAGGTAGGGAAGATATGAAATACAGTGAGTTCTGAAGATGAATAAGAAAGCAAAAAGAGAAATCAAGTTAATTGTCATATGCAGAAAATAGTAAGACCACATTCCAGAATCTGATCTTGGCATTTGGCATGCATTGTTTAATCACTTCAGCAACCTTATGATTAAAGATTATTTCCATGTTTTGGATGTGAAAAAGTGTCTCACAGAAGTTAAACAATATCTCCAAGGGTGTTAACCATCTCTCGGTCACCTTGAAAAAGTACCTGAGGTAATCAGTTTAAAAAATGGAAAGGCTTATTTTGGCTCACAATTTGGGATTTTAGTCCAAGTTGAATTGGCCTGTTAGTTGGGGGCCATGGTGAGGCATTACATTATGGTGGGAGCACTTGGCAGAAGACCTTAACCCTTGGTGAAGTAACAGAAAACTAGGAAAGGGCCAAGGTCTCAACATCCTATTTAAGGTCACATTCCCAGTGACCTAACTGTCATTGATTGGCCCCCATCTCTTAAATGACCCAACACTTCCCAATAGCACTACTGCCTGGTGATCAGGACTTTAATACACAGGTCTAAGTAAAACAGTCCTGATTCAAACCATAGCACCAATGTCACACATCTGGAACATGGAAAAACCAGGACCAAGTCTGACTTTGGATCCATACTCTGAACCACTGAGCTAATAGTGCGAGTGTATATAGGAATCACAGTGATGGACGGTTTATGAAAACCATTCCAATCAAAGGGTTATAGTTAGTTGGACCTGGATGAGAGTCCAGGACTCTTTGTTTTAGCATTTTGAATTTTTTGCTGATGGTCCAAGAGTTCCACTCTGTAGGACATCACTTCTTAGCATGCATCAACTGGAAAATAGATTTAGGTCATTCACAGCTTCCCATCGAAGCCTTGAGGCTTGTAAAACTCTCTACTATCTATACAATTGATATGTGTTTTCTCATTATGTGTATGATGAAGAAATAACATAGAGTGCCAATCTAAGTAGGTACACAAAGTGTTGACTTGTCCCCTCTCTCTTGGGCTCATCTTTCAAGGAACTTGTGATGGGTTAGGAAGAGAAAGATGAGTGGTAATTTAAAGTTAAATCAGTTTCTGAGAAAACTATGATTTTTTTCTTATCTCCATTTTGCAGATAAGGAAATGAGGTACAGAGCAATTAAGTAACTTGGCCTAAGGTCATAGCAAGTAAGCAGTAGCCCTCATAACCCCAGGCTATGCTGATGGAGAAATTACTTTTGGAAACCAATCTTGCAGTTAATGTTGTCTAAATGAACCATAGGCACAGTTAGGGAAAATCATGATGCTTTGTTTATTTGGAAGTCACATACACAAGTTACAGGAGCTCTAAGGCTTTAAAAGTAGCAAGTGTGAACAGAAGGAAGGCAAAGCCTGAAAGGAGGGGTTAATTGTTCCTGGAGTCTTATTTCACCCTGGGAAGAAAGAATGACAAGAGATCTGGGGTCTTATCTGAGGTCCTTCCCTTCCATATTTGCATAAACTTTATCCTTCAGCAGTGGCTTGTTTTCAGGTCTTCTCTGTGCCTTTTTATGCAGAAGTATGCAATCCTATGTCCCCCTCTCTCTGATTCCACTTTTAGAATGTCAGCCTCTAACCCAGCCCTAAATTGAAGTCCCTGCTTGGGTTGTCAGCTAAGTGATGTTGTATAGTTTGCCTTATATAAGGCTTTAGTAAAGGTCCAGAGTTTTTCATTTGCTGTTTTGATCCCTTTGTTTCATGATGGTACGTTTGGTTTTTTACAGATTCATTTTGTTTGTTCTGACATGTTTCATGGTTTATTTTTGCACCTGGGCTTTGAATTGCCCTTTATCTCAAAATCTGCTTGTATAGCAAATTAGAAGTATGTGTGCTCCCATTGCTTTTTGTTTTCTCTTTTTTGTGTACCAGGAATTGGACTCAGGACTTCACACTTGCCAGGCAGGCACTGTACTACTGAGTTGTATCCTTAGCCCTTCTATAGCTCTTTTTACCATGATGCATAATTAGTCCATTCATCTACAAATAGTCTCCTGTCACTATTTTGCAAATTTGCATTAGATTAACCTGTTAGGATTCTCCAGAGAATCTGTCTGTCTGTGTAGTCTGTATGTGTGTGTATAAAGATATTTAATAAATTGACTTATGTGGTTGCAGAGGATTGATGAGTCAAAAATCGAATGTGGAAGGTTAAGGAGATGCAGGGATAGGTTGCAGTTCAAGTCCACAGGCAATCTGCAGGCCCGGGAAGGACTGATGTAGGTGAAGTCTGAAGGTAGTCCAATTGCTTGGGGGAAGGAGGCCTTTTGTTCTGTTCAGGACACCAGTTGATTTGATGAGGCCTACCCATGTTATGGGGAGCAATCTGTTTAATTCAGTCCAAGACCACGTATTTAAATACAAATCTCACCCAAAAACACCATCAAAGAAATATCTAAAGTAATGTTTTACCGACTACTAGCAGTGTGATATGGGCAAACAGAGCATTAACTATAACACTTAGTGGATTTCAAATTGATCTGTTCAGAACACTATCTTGGAAGGTATTAATGGGTTGGAGAAAAGAAGAAAAAAGAAAAGAAAAGAAAAGGAAAGGAAAGGAAAGGAAAGGAAAGGAAAGGAAAGGAAAAGAAAAAAGATTAAGGTAAGTAGAGGGGAAGAATTTAAAGATTAAATATATTTATGACATTACCTATTGCTCTCACCTATTGATACGTCACCTATTGCACATTCATCTGCTCAAGGCTTCAAGAATTCTTGAGCTCATGAAAGCTTTTGGGCTTTTAGTAATTCCTGTGGGTTGAAGAGGAAGTGGCCCTTGCTGTGCATGCTCCATTCAATGCCCCAAACACTGCCTACACCTGGGGAGTGAGAGGAGCTGCAGTTGTTTCTTTATAAATCCCAAATCCTAAAACCCTGGCTCTCAGATCTAAATTACATGGAAAAGTTTGCTTAAATGCTACGTATATGTGCCAGTAGTTTTAAAAAATGGAGCAATGTTGCCACATCCCACTGTCCCCAGGCTTTGACTAAGACCTAGGCGATACGATACGGTGAAAGCAGCAGTGCAGTCAAGACATCCCAAGCTTAGCTCTGCCACTATAGTTCTGTTACTTTTATCCCTTGAGAGTTTCTTTTCATTTTGTCTCTATTGCTCTGTTTCATGTCATTCAAACTCCCTGTTTTTGCCAGCTCATATTTTCCTTGTATCCTCAGTAGAGCTCTAAGCAAAACCAAAATGACTGATGTCAGAGAAAAAGCAAAGCTCTCATTGCTTTTGTGTGTCACGTGCTGTTTTCCTTCTGTACTTAATGGAAGAGGTCTTTTTGTCCTCTAAGCATCATTAGTTGTCTTTTCTTAATTAAAGCACCCATAGGCTAGAACTGTGTTACATACCAGAAGTGATGATAGTAAGTGTGGTGAGTAGAATAGAAATGTACGCTTGTTGAACTGAACTGAGTTTGTAGGATTTAAACCAACCAGAGGAATCCACGCTCTCCACCCAGTCACACCACTGGGACAGGCTATGTCCACATTTTGACATTAGTTGCCCTGAGGTGTGCTCAGGAGAAGGAAGCTGCCTGTGCATGCCTCTTTGTATCCATTTTAGGGAGGGGAAACAGAGGCAGTGTCCCTGTGGTTGAGTATAGCTGCTTCCCCTTTTTAACAGTTACTGCTCTGTTGAGGCTAACACATTCCTACCTACTTACTTCTTTATCCATAGCTCTTGTATACCAAACTCAGGCAAATTCCCCCTAAATGCAGGTGAGAGAAAATGCAGGTGAGTAAGGAGGGCCTTCCCTTCCCTTCCTTTCTCTTCCTCTTCTCTTCTCTTCTCTTCTCTTCTCTTTCTTCTCTTCTCTTCTCTTCTCTTCTCTTCTCTTCCCTTCCCTTCTCTTTTTTTCTTTTCTTTTCTTTTCTTTTCTTTTCTTTTCTTTCCTTTCCTTTTCTTTTCTTTTCTTTTTTCTTTTCTTTTCTTTTCTTTTCTTCTTTTCTTCCTTTCATTTTCTCCAACCCATTAATACCTTCCAAGATAGTGTTCTGCGCAAAGCATGAGGTCTGAACATTTGCACATTCATCTCTCCAGAATGGGCAAGTGATTGGTACCAGTTTTCCAATTTACTTCACAATTATTTCCTTAAAATGGCTTGGACACTTGGTATGAAGATTGGTATGAACCAATTAGAAACAAAGAAAAAGCAACTTATCAGCCACAATCTAGTGGCTAGAGCTAAAGGAGGCAGAAAAGAAATATCAGAGTAGATGTTCTGCATTTCCACACCACATTACTAAAAACAAGAGACAGGCTTTTCTTTGATGGTGATAAATTTAACATCCCCACATAAAGGAACACCAAACTTTCCAAACTCAAAGCAGACTGCTTGTTCTAACAGTCCAGATTAGCCAAACAGAAAATTTTCAGGCAATACTCTTGCTTTGGAATCTATTGTATAAGAATCCACATATTCACTTTAATCTTTCTCTGAGAGATGCCTCCTGTCTCTTAGGGTGAGGAAGTGTCATCCTAAGAGCAAGGGTGATTCTTGGCTCTCAAAAGTTTGGCTGCCCCTGTGAGGCCCCAGCAGTGTCAATCTTGGTCCTTCCTGATGCAGTCACGTTGTCTCCATGGTTCAAATAGTGCACCATGGGGCTCTGTTCTCTTGACGGCAGCACACCTAGGCTCCTTCTGCTTTACAGGTTATCATTAAACAAAATTAAGAGTTCAACATTATTGCTAATAAACATGAGGATGACATTTAGAGTTTGGATTAGCTAGACCACCATTTCACGTCCATGATCCTCTTTGAAATGCATTCCATTTAAGACATGATCTGTATGAAAAATAGCTTCTGCATTTTTAGGTTATTTGGAAGGAAGTACAGTATATGCATGGTAGTAAGAAATAGCAACATTAGTTTCTAAGACAGACCACAAAAGAAGGACTGCATTTACAGTGGTTGTTTAAAAACTTACAATTCTTAGTAACCAATTGTTGAATAATTGAACCACAACCCACAGTTTGATTAAACTAGGTCAAATTTAAGATTATGGTACTTGGCTTTTTGTAAAGGGAGCTGGTGTGGCAAAGAATCGCCACAGAAATGGTGCTAAATGGAGCACATTGAGACTATCGCATTTATTTTACATGTGTCTTTGGTCACGGCAATTTCCTGTTGTTACTGTTCTTTAGGAAGCAAGTAAAGCAACTGAGTCATTGTCACCTGAAACCTTCTAATGATTGAAGAGTTCTGCTTACTTAATATTTCTTTGTCTCAGTTTCCTCATCTAAACACATATCTGAAAGGGATGTTATAAAGATTAAATAAGATAATATTTTGACAGAAACCAAGCACACACAATAAAGAATTCAGTAAATGGTCACTGTTAGTTTTTCCTTAGACTATTACTACCATTTCCATTTCACAAAGGAAGAAAAGGGAGCTAAAACGTTTAACTGATTTCAAAAAGGTACTGAAATAATAAACAAAATAACCTCATGAGGTTTAGCACATGGTGAGTATCCCAGATGTCCATTTTATCCCACTTCCTAATATGTGGTCTGGCCAAGGCAAGAACACAAAAGGAGGGACTTTATAGGTGTGAGAACACTGACTGCCTTTTGTGAATTAATCATCTGGGGAACAGGGCTCTGAATGGGTTATCAGGTCAACAAGAGTTTATCACACAGGAATAAGTCCTAAGTGTCAAATCTGGATGGAATGAGGAAAGTCAGGTGGACAGAATATATTTTGTGGTGGATTCTGAGAAGGATAGCACAAAACTGTGTGAGTGTAGCCTGGAGAAGTGGGTGGGTGGGGAAAGAGGAGTCTGTAATTGATAATAGCATTTAGCTCATGTGTAATAGTATTACTTGACGTCAATGAATGAATCCCAACTTAGAAGTATTCTTAGAGTTCCTTTGTCATAGTGGGACATATTTGTAAGGGAAAAAGTTAAAAATATTTTGAGACACCCTGAATAGAAATATGTGATAGCAAGAGATTACTAAGCATATCAAGTTGAGTGCTATATTACTAACATTTTAAATTTCTGAATATTTGAAGATCATTTTCATTTTATTTTAAAATCAGAGTTCTCTATAAGCTTCAAATACCAAGACATATGAAAGATTACATTCTTAGCTAAGACCACAGCACAGGCTAAGAAATCATTCAACCATTGAACACAGCCTGTGTATTTTACAAAGAGGGTAAGTTTATTTAACTCACACTTCTTGAGGATTCAAGAGCATGGTGCCAGGATCTACTTGGCTTACAGAAAACGGCATCACACTGGCAGCAGCACATGCAGAAGAGATCACTTCCTGAGACAGAAAGTAGGAGAGATTCAGGCGAGGTGCCAGGCTGGCTTAAAATACCCTATTGTCTTGAAACTTACCTGGGAAGAAAAGCCCCGGGTGTGACCTGCATGACCCAGTGTCTTTTATAGAACTCAATTTGTGTAGGTCCTATGCACTTGGCGTTACCATGATCAAATCTAAGCTCCTGGCACATGAAACTTGGAGAAACACACTCAAATCATAGCAGGTAACACTAAGAAATGATTAGGTTCTACCAGACAATTTTACAATTTGAAATTGATATTGTATTACATTATTTCATCCACTGTTTAATTTTTTTCTGACTGAAATTGATTATTGAAACTCAACTCAGTGGTAAGATTGACTTCATCAATGCTTTGAGTGTTTAGGATAAGATGATCTTCTTGTTCATTAAGAGGGTATCTGAAGAAAACATTGGATTTATCTGCTGATAAAGAACAGAGCAGTCTGTGTAAGGAGAGCTGGTGTTTATGCTTACTGTGTGCCAATTGCCCTTCTAGCCACTTTCCATAAATTAGATTCATTAATCTTCAAAATAAGCCTGTAAGTTAAGCCCTATGTCTACTGTCACATCATAATGTGAAAATTGAGGCAGGAAGCACATAAGAAAATACCCATGGTCACAGATAAAATTGGCAGTACTTATACATGAATCGATTTTAGAGTCTGTGCCTTTAATCCTCACACATAGAGACTATTTTTATAGATAAGAATTCCATGTGACTTTACTTCTCATTCTAAGGGTACATTAGTTTTCTGCTGCCTCACAACAAATTACCATATATTTAGGAAATCAAAACAATATACTCTTACTCTCTCACAGTTTCTGTGGTCAGGGTCCCAGGCTGAGCCTGACTGGGTCTTCTGCTCGGGGTCCCACAAATATGCAATCAAGATGTCAGCCAGGTTTGAGATCTTGCCTGAGTTTCATAATCCTCTTCCATGCTAACATACTTGGTACAAGAAATCATTTCCTTGTCTCTGTAAGACCAATGGTAAATTGCTTCTTCAATGAAAGCAGGAAACTCTCTTTCTGACCTAAATGAATCCTAAAACTCTCTTTTAAAAATGTTTCCAGGTAACTAATCCCATTTGATGATTTTTAAACTAATTTTATGACTTATTTACATCTGTAAAATTTTTTCATTCATTGATATAATGTAACCTAATTTTGGATGTAACACCAGGGCCTGAGTTATGGGGCCATTTTAGAATTCTGACCATATAATAGCATAGTGAGTAGATCTGATATCTTCTTCTATGAATGAGATGATGGGTAAATACTATCATACTTACACAACTGATGATATTTCCATTAGTACTTGACTCATTGATCTCAGTTTATGAAAATGTAAAGGATTTGTTAAAAGAAGTTTTACATATTAATTTTCTAAAGCTTTCCCAAGGACCCTTTTACCCTGAAGAAAGATTGATGGTGCAAACAAATGAAGATTTTGAAGATATTTGTGATACATTCACTCTGTCAATTCATTTTCCATGGCATTTCTTAAAATTTTATAGTCATTTTTGTCATATAATTAATCTTCTGTTGGGTAAAAGGCAAAGTACATTGTGTAAAAAAGATGAAGATCTCTCAGATACTCATGAAACATGCCATGCTATCATTTGCTGCCTCTGATTCTCTTCTCATGTTCTATACCCTCTACATTATATATTATAGACAAACAATGTTATCTAAATGCTTTTCACATTTTACCCCTATTACCAAACCTACCTGCTGGAAAATTCCCTAGGTCTTTAAAACTCAACTCATATGTCATTTCTTCTGTGAAATTTTTTTCAACTTTTGAGCTAAATGACAGAGGGAGGCTGCAGAAAAGGGATTTTGGTTTTAGGTTCAGCTATAGGGAAGTCCTGGGGGGAGGCTAATACTGATTTGAACCTCTTCTGAACTCTTTGCTATTCTGTGTTTACTTATATATAATCAATCATCAGCTTTTCATTCTTGTACTAATGTGGCTGATACCCACAATTTAGACAGAGACACATTCAGTTTTGCTCACCATTCCAGATGTTTCTGTTCATGACCAGTTGGCAGAAAGGCAGGAACAATGTGGCAGAGGGCATAGGTAGAGCAAAGCAGCTCTCTTCATGGTGATCAGAAAGCAGAGAGCAGGTGAACATTCCCTAACAGGACAGAGCAAAAGACCAGATACATTACCCAAGGTTATGCCTCCGTGACCAATGCAGAAACACCCAGGAGTATGCTTTAATAATTCCCTAAGTGACTCCCAAGCCAATCAGTTTGACAATCCAGCTTAACTGTCACACGACGTTACAGAAATAAAACTTTAAGAAGAAAATAAAATGGTTTAGTAACATATGGTTGAATTAAAAATATCAGTAGGAAATTAAACTTTTATCATTAGAGAGGTTGAACAGCAAAATAAATTCATATGTTGTATCAAATGCTGGGCCATAGTTCAGTTATGACTCTCCATTTCTAGGAACCAAAATCCTGTGAAGAATTAACGAGCATTGTATTCTTTCCAGAATATATGAATCCTTTAAAATATGCTTGCAATAGTACTAAAAAGACCAAAGAGTCAGCTTTGACCAATTTCCACTGTCCAACATGGCACAATTTAAGTATTAAAAATAATTACTCATAAGTAAATTCATGATACTATGAAATCATGATGACATTCTAAGTAGGAAAACATGGAATTTACAAAAGATATAATACAAAAAGTAGGTGAACATAAATAGATAAGGTCATTTAAAAATTTTTTTTAATTTTATTTAAAGAAAAGAAAGAAAAAAAAACAAAACAAAACAAAACAGAATAAAGGGAAGCAACAGTACAGAATTCCAAGGAAAAAAGGAAAAGAACAACAACAAAAAAACCCTAAAAATTATTTCTTGACAAATTACATGCTGACTTCTTGGAAATAGTTGTTCAAATTACAAAGTTAAAACATGTAAAGCAGACATTCAAACAGTGAGTCTGTTAACAGTTCTGTTCCACGATCTGACAAAAAAACCAGCAATATGGTCATCCATCTTACCCACTCAAATATGCATGCAATTATATCAAAAGGGTAAAATTAAACACAACAAAACAGAACAAAGTGGATCAAAAGAAAGCAATGTAAGGGACATAAATTCCAAAACTAGACAATTGGAGATACTCACTCTCTATTGTACTGACTCTTGTTTTTTTCCAAATAGTTGTCCATATTGTCAAATACAGGGAATTCACATGAAACAACATAGTATGGAACTGATCTGAGCAGGATGAGGAGGGCATTTCAGATCTTCAAGACTAGACAATAGGGAAGCCGAGAATGGCTGTCATAGTGTCTCTCATTCTCCTCAAAACAGCTGTCCTTACCTTCATGTGTGTTGAACTTAAGACAAAACAAGCTAAAATCACTTTGAACAAAGAATGATAATTTTGCTGGATTACACATCATGACATTATGGAATCAGCACAGGGTACTGTAGTGTCTCTTTTTCTTGAAAGTAATTGTTCATTTCAACATGTGTTTTATAGTTGGTTCTTATAAACTGTTTATAAGCTCTACACATGCGTGAGTCTTTAAATGTATATCTATCCTTTCTGTATTAGAGGTAAAAACAAAACAAAGCAAGATAAAACAAAACAATTCCTAGAAAAGCATGAAGCAAAAAAGTCATATATAACCAAAATACAAGGTGATCTACAATGGTTACCATGATGTCTCAGCAGTATATAACAACATTAATAAAAACAAAGCATTAGAAACATTATAAGACTTCAAAAGCAAGTAGTAATCAAACCAGAGTGGGTATCTTAATGAATCTTGTCATCTTCAGTGTAGTTGCCTATACTCTTAGACTTGATGCTATCAATCATGACAGATTTAAATAAAATCAGTCAATATAAAGTAGCAGTCTAACAACCCAGATTCAAATAAGATCAGTCATAATAGGACAGTATAAGATATACAATTGTTAGGAAATTAGGGATGATTACCATAATATGTCCTCTTATTTTGGGGATAGCTGACCATGTCCTCAAGTCTAGTGTAAGTAGACAAACTGGAACAGCATGTAATCCATCCAAGCAGAGTGATGAGAATAATGCAAATTTTAAATCTTGTTACCCAATTAACAATATCCTCTGCCTTCCTTTTTTAGACAATTCCTCCCCTTTCACTCCCATAGGGTGCACTGCTTGTTTTGGGTCCCACTGCCTCCCTATATAGAGCAGCTCAATGGACCCTATCTCCTGATCTACTCTGCCTGTGTTTCTATCTGTTAATATTTCAAGGCCATCTATACTAGAGATTACAGCCAATATTCTCTGCTTTATTTCTGCTATTCTGTTTTTCTGCCATTGGTTGTCTATTTTTGTGTTCCACTCTACTGTCTGCCCCATTCACTGAGGTCTCTCTGCCACTGTTCTTGAAATGCTCGTATTCTTGTTCTCTCTCTCTCTCTAAAATGACCTTCAGTATTTTTTGTAGGGTTGGATTGGTGGTCACAAATTCTCCTAGTTTCTCTTTGTCATCTTGCTTCTCCATTAATTTCTAGAGAGAGTTTTTCAGGATACATCAATCTGGGCTGGAGATTGTTCTCCTTCAGGGCTTGAATTACTTCACTCCAAGCTCTTCTTGACCTGATGGTCTGTGTCGAGAAGTCTGCCGTGATTTTGATGGGTTTTTCCTTTATAGGTGATCTGTTTCTTTTCTCTGATGGCTTTTAATATTCTGTTCTTATATTGAATTTCTGGGATCTTGATTATTATGTGTCTGGGTGTAGCTCTGTTTTGGTTGTAGGTGGCTGGAGTTCTGTATGCTTCATACATCTGCATATCATTTCCTTTTTCTATGCTTGGGAAATTTTCCTTAATGATTTTGTGAATAGCCTTTGCAATTCCTCTGTTTTGACTCTTGCTTCTTCATTCACATGCTTTATTCTTAAGTTATAGATCCTCTTGTTGTCCTCTAGCCTTTGTATTGTTACTGCCTGCTCCCTTGTTATTTTTAAGAGATCTTCCCTTTCATGATCACACATTGCAAGCCTGTGTTCAATTTTTGATAGTTTATCTTTGGTTTCTTTCAAACAGTTTTGCCAGTTTTCTATGGAGTCTTTAGTTTCCTGATAATCTCTTTGAATTTGCTTCGTGAATTCTAGGTTTTTCTTGTTTTCTTCATTAAACGTTTCTCTCCTTTTGTGTTCCTCCATTCTTCTGTCTGTGTGTTCTTGAGAGGTGCCTAGCCTTTCTTTTATTAATCTACTTATCTCTTGTTTAATTTGAATTAATATTTCAGTTTTGATCCCGCTTACGAGGTCTTGAAGGTATCTCTTTATGTCTGCTACCTCTGTGTTTGATGTTGCATGTTTGCTGCCCTCAATCTCTTTTGTATTTACCTCTCCTGGATCAATGTCCTCAGGGTTAGGGGCTGGGGTTTTTTTCTTATTTCTCCCTCTCATCCTGTTTTTGGTTCCTTCCATACAAGTGTACAGTGTAATTCCCAGCCCCTTTTCTTGTTGGTTAAGGCTCCTCTGGAGCATGCAGTCTGGGGGCTTCTGTCCTCTGCTGGCCACTATCTGAGAGTGAAGTTCAAGCAAGTGCAGTGTGCGCTGGATCCTCTCCTCTGGTCCAGTCAACCTTTGCAGGCCTTCACTGCATCAGTGTGAGGCTGCGCTCAGGGAATTAGTTTGTAGCAACCCACTGGGTCCTGGCCAGGGGCATGGCCCAATCCAAGCAGATTCCACCAATATGCTCAGCGAGGGGAGCAACCAACTGAAGCCACTTCCTTATGGAGTTAAAGCTGTCCTGCCCAAATCCAACATGTCTTCCAGTTGGTTTCCCCTTTCCCGTGGGAGGGTCTTATTCCCATCTCTCACCGAGTGTTGATTCCAGTCCCTGAGAACTGCTGGGCTCCCAGACCTCCGACTTCAGTGCGGCTGCGGCGCAAATTCATGGTGCCTCTGGGTGGGTTGCGTGCAGGGCCCGGTCTGGGTGAGCCGCACATAGGGATGTTCCTCTCCACACTCCGGCCGCTCAAGCCAGTCGCATCAGCGTAGTTCGGTTGGTCAGGTTGCTCTCGGGCAGGAATTCAGGTGGCTCGAGGAGGGCGCCATGCTTGCTGATCTTAGCTTCACTAATGGTAGCCCCGGGACCTCATATTTGAGTAGTTTTTTTAACTTTAGTTTCTTCCTGGGTTGACAGAGTCCATCTCTCTCTGTTTGGGTCTCTCCAGGGTGTTAAATTCTGACATTTAATCTGTCTCTCTCAGAGAGGATCTCTCTCCTGCTACCTACTGGTCCGCCATCTTTGGAAACTCCGATAAGGTCATTTTTTATTAATTTTAAAAGACTAGTAGTATTGACCCTTGTGAGTCTTCTGTTTCTTCTAAAAAGTTTATGTTCTTTTTTAAAGCATATATGCTTTCCTTTACCTATATTAGTAAAGAAGGTATATGTCATGGTTTATGTCAGTGGCCCCCAAGCCTCATGTAATTATGGACTCAACCAAATCTAGTGTTTGTGATTGGTTAATTGTCTAGTGCTTGGATTGGTGGTATGAGTGTTTCACCCACCCAGGGGTGGAGCCAAGATATGATGTAAAGGCGGGAAGAAGTTGTCTCTCACTCTTGCCAGTTCCCACCTTGCTGTTTACGGTGGCCATGGATGGCAGCCCCGCCATGCCACCCTGCCACTTGAAGCCAGTTAAGATTGGACTGAAACCTCCAAGAACTGTAAGAAATAAACTTTTCTTTCTTGACTTTGGGCATCAGGTATTTTGTGCCAGTGATGAGTAAAAAGTAACTAAGACAGTATATAAGGAGAATTTCAAATAATTGCAAGAGTTCTGAAAAAGTAAGACATAAAACTAGAATAAGAAAAATCAAGACTGAAGTGTAGAAATACATTTGCATAAATGGGGTGTTGAAAGAACATAGATTTGCACCACTTTCCAAAAATGGATTAAATACCTCCTAAGAAGGAAAATTTCTTAAAAAGAAGTGAGATGTTTTTCTTTCCATGTTAAGCAGGAGACAAGAAGGACTTGGGGAAGCAGGTTTTTAATACTTGTATGTTACTCGAAGAAGTCTAGAGAAAAGTCTAGTTTTCCTCTTTCTTTGATTGGAGGACAAGGCCATATTTGAAGGCTCTTTGCCTTCAAGTATAACAGTAGCCTTGGAAGATGGCCAGATATCTGAGGCAGAATTTTGATTCCCAGGGGCTCTGGAAAGTCCCTTCAGTCTCAGCAAGAGGGTGTTCTGATGCTAAGAGGATGAAACCACTGTTTCTGAGACTGCACAGAGACGTTGCTGTGTGGGAAGGCACAATCAGAGGTAAATGTTCAGGACAGGCGGATGTGTCAGCTCGGTGCTCGGAAGACTTCTGTGGATCCAGAGATATGTTACCTGGAGGAGCCAGACCACTCATGAGCATCTGAGCACTCTGGTGGTTTTCGCCCTTGCTCTATATGGTGACATTAGTTGCAATCTCTCTGTCTTTGGAAAGACCATGGGAAGAGGGAGGAAGGGGAAAAAATTCAGCTTTTGTCACAAAGCAAATGTATCATAGAAAATTCCATTTAAAAGAGAATTGAATGCTTCGTAATGACAAGTGTCAGAATGTTTTCTATGGCCTCATAACTAGTGAGGTAACTGTTTATGAGAACAAAATGAATCTATGATAGAAAACAAAAAAACCCTGCCTTTCTCTACATATTTGGAGTGATATTTGAAGTTTGCACTTCTGCTATCTAAGACATACATCTAAGTACATCAAAGCACGGAGGGTGTGAGCCCAGGCTCAGTGAAACCCACTGGGGATCGGCTCTTTCAGGCACACCTCAGCCTCCTATTTTTGAATGTCAGCACACTCAGAATGCCTACAAACTGTTGTCACAGATAGAAGAACATACCCTTGAGTATTTCCCAGAAAAGTAGGATTCTGTATCACAGCAAGTGTGGCATTCAGGGTTGAAAAGGGAGGAAATTCATTTGATCTCAGTTCTCCAAGGGGCAGATGGGCACTCAAAGGAGACAGCTGAAATGTTCAATGTGGATTCATTTGAATTGTCAATGCTTGGTGCAAGGTAAGAGGATCAGGTTCCATGGCCTACAGTGAGCAGACCCTGGGTGAGTCCAAGCATAATGTTTTCAAACTTTTCTTTTAAAATCCACTCAATTCCATTTAAGAAGAATCTGGTTCCTAAAGGTGTCATAGCAATAAGAATAATCAGAATCAAAGGACTCAAAAGATGATTTACATGTATCAAGCAAACACAAGAGGGTTCAACATTACTCATTTCTAAAGAAAAAACTAAATTGTATCATAGATGGCTGATTAAAAATCTATAAATGAGCATATAAAAATGGCATAATAAGCTATTTTGGGGACTAGGGATGTAGCTCAGTGGCATAAGTGTCTGCCTGGAAGGCACAAGGTCTTGAGTTTGATTCATTCTCTAGCACTTGGATTGGTGGTATGTTTCACCCACCCAGGGGTGGAACAACGGTTATTAAATAAATAAATAACATAAGCTATTTTGGGCAAAGATGGACTTGAGAAATTATTTTCTGCTATTGGAGGTTGAACCCAGGACCTTCACTTCAAACTACATGGCTAGGTCTTTTAAAAATTTGCTTTAGCTTTGAGACAGAGTCTTGCTACATTGCTAAATAGCCTAGGCTGGGCTTGAACTTGTGATCTTTCTGTCTCAGTCTTTCCAAATACTAGGATTAAGGTGTGTGCTAAAACACCGGCTGGACTGTACTAATTTTGAGATCTTACAAAACATTAATATGATGCAACTATGTCTACCACTATTATAAAGCATAGCAAAGAAACATTGCCATTATCTATGATATTTTAGAATAGTGTAAATCAGCATTTTAAATATTGCACATTCCTCTTCTTTGTACTTGGCCCTTACATTCAGAATATTTATGTAGTAGGTGGGTAATTATGAGGATAATTATCTCAATCTTGCAGTTTGCTTCTACCAGTTTAGCGAGATTTGGAAAGAGCTTGTGAAAACCCATGGCTCATGATATTTTCAACTGTGTAAATGTAGTATTAATCACGATCATTCCTTTACTCATGAAAGCTGATTTGAATATGGGACTATGATATGAATTCCAAATAAGATATGGAATTTCTCTCAAAATTCCTCCACTGTGAAGTGAGTGCTAGGAATTTTTTATCAAGGGGGAGGAAGGGATTTCATGATAATAGATAAGGTGCCATTTCAGGAAAATGAGTTGGATAGATGAGTCACGGCCATGTCCAAGTCCAATATTACCTGCCAAGACAAGCACTTCTATGTTGACAAGACTGTCAGCAGGATTGAAATCATTTTTTAAAGCCACTGAAACAAATTTTTCATCGCCCTTTCCATGTATACACTCTATTAAAAGAAAAACATGGTTGAAGCTTAGGTTGGGGGAGGAATTAGAAATGAAAAAGGGAAATGGTGGTGAGAGGAACAGAAGTTTCAACTGCCTGATTCCTATTTACTTATTTTGCTTGTAGCACTGAGCATGGAACCCAGGGTCTTGAGCATGCTAAGCAATTACCATGCCATTGAGATGTATCACCAACCCCTTTATATTTTATTTTATTTTATCATTTTATTTTACTTTATTTTATTTTAAAATACGGTCTCAGAAGTTGTCCAGGTTGGATTTAAAATGGTGATCTTCCTGCCTCAGTTTCTAGAACATCTGAAATGATAGGGGTGCTCCAATCCATCTGGCTGATTCCAAGTACTTTCTAAGCCCAAAATCAAAATGGTATCTATTTATGAGAAGAAAGCATTGGCCCAGTGTCAGTAGAAAGTGAAGCACTTTCTACTACAATTAGCCTATACTAACTGTATCCACCCCTCACCTTTCCTGCTGGGACCTTTAGGACATATTACTGGTTAGGGGAAAGGTATTGTCCTGATGTTGAGAGATATCCACTGATTTGTATGTTAGTTGAACTCAAGACCTTGGCTGTACTGATTCTGGACTAGCTCATTCCACTTCTAGATAGATTGTATTAACCAGCTGGTATTTTTCTTAAAAATCACCAGGAGAGGAATCATCATGATTTTAACATTGCCAATTTATTTTAGTCTTCAATCTAAATTAGTAGTGCAATTGGTAGAATGTATAGTGGTGAACTCTATTGTGAACACAGCTATGAACTGTATTGTTATTTTACAAAAACCAAGATTTTTTTATTCTCAGTCTTTTCCTATCTTCATTTGTGGGTAGTTTATTTGGATTCTGCATGATTTCATTTCTTAAAGAGATACCTAGAAATATCAAACCACAAAACAAGAGAATCACAAAGTAGGCTTTGTTGCCCTATTTCTTAACGTCTTATGCCCTCTGGTGGTAACATCATATCACCTGCTGTATTTTTCTTTGTATTCTCCGAAGTAAAACATTTTATTAGAAACAAAAGTCAGTTTTTTACATCGTAGTGTGTGTGTGCGATTGACTCCATTTCTCACTATGTTCCAGCAAGACCTTCAGGATAGAGAAATTCCTAGACAAGAAACAAAACCAAAGTCATCCCATTTCTTACAGGAATCCTTCAGCTGACAATTGGTTATAAGACTTGGTACAACTCTAAGGAAGCAATTGGAGAAAAAACTAGTGCAACCACTAGGAAACTGATATGTCACACAGAACCATGCTGCCTCAGGACTACTATCATCTTACCATGCCAAGCTGAAAACATCTCTGCTCTCTGGACATTTCCACATACTTTCCTGGAAAAATTGTTTTTCTCTTTGTTTTTATTTTCTGCACTAGACTGGTTCAGTAACAAATATGTGAATTTTTTTTTGTTCTCAAAGAAGGCAGCATTCATCGTAATTAGCAACTGATTGAAAATTTGTGTGTGTGTGTGTGTGTATGTGTGTGTGTGGGTGATAGACAGAGAGACAGACACAGAGAGACAGAAGGTTCACCATAATTTGTCTAATACTAAGAACGTGAACGGAGGTAACAAGGAGCAGGGATGAGTCCGGTGGTCTGTAAATTTGGCTTAAAACTTATAGAGTAGGGATGCCAAGCCTTTATTCCTTTCTCCATTTTTCCACTTCCCTTTTTAAAGAAGAGGAGAAAAGTTCACAATCCTATGTCAGCACTTATTGCACATGGGTTGACTCTTTGGTGCTAAATTACATCTTTCTTAGTTTAGACCAGAAATGAAGCTGCCTGAAATCTGTTGAGTAGAAAAATATATACAGGTTACAAGATCTGGGCACAAAAAAATGATCAAATAATTAAACAATGACAGCACAAACTGTTCCTTTTTGTGAAATAACAGAGATTAGTGATATAATTATCTTGCATACATATGCACACATACATTTAAATTTATGTATGTATACCTACATGCATATAATCTTTTCCTTTCTTCCAACTACTTCTAAGATAACAATATGCAACTTATTAACTACTGTTGATTTCTTACTGTTTTTTGAAAGCCTATCATTTCTATCCTTTTTTTCTGTTTTGTTTTTTGAAATAAAATTTTAAAAAAGAAAAGTACATACACAAAGTTACATTAGAAAATGCTCAAAATTCACAGGCATAAAATGATCAGTAGGGATAACTTAGAAAAAAATTATAGCATTGCCTAAATTATATTCTCTGGAAATAAGAGTAATAGTTAGAAAATTAAAACAGGGAATCAGAGAGAGGGAGTATATTGATTGAGGAAAGAATATAGGTAACAAATATATTTTCATCTTTTTTGTTTTTCATAAAGTAAAATTAAGATTTTTATGTTGAAGGGAAAATATTCTTTTATTTTGAGAAAATGTGAAATTATTTTTTAAAATAAAATTTTGTGAACAAACTTGGGAAGATTTTAAACTGCCTTTTCTCTTTTAAATATTTTTATTAAATTTATTTATTTAATGTATTTATTTTTGATATGAGGTGTCAAACTCATGTCCCTGCCTTTTTTTTTTTTTTTTTCTTTTTTGGGAAGTATCCAGAATTGAACTTAGGACCTGACAATTGCCAGGCAGGCTCTGTGCCACTGAGGTATATCCCCAGCCTTTAACTTTATTTTGAAATGATTTCACACAAAAATTTACAAACATAATACCTAGACCTCCCAGATAGTCTCTAACTTCTCCAAATGCTAACGTCTTATTTGACCACAGTATAATTTCTAAAATCAGGAAACTAATATTAATATATTCTATTAACTGATACATAGACCACTAAACTTTTGCCAATTGTCGCATTAGTACCCTTTTATAGTCCAGGATCCAGATTATGTTGAAATCAATGTGGCTTATAGATATTTGCTAAGAATAACACAGATGTATATTGTGAGTTTCTTAGTATATAACATTGGGAAGTTCATTTTATTGATATTTTTATTAGTGATGGTGTTAACTTTGAACACTTAGTTAAAGTGGTGGTGTTTGCCAGGTTTTTTTCCACTGTAAAAAACTACTTTTACCTTTGTACATGATAATTATCATGTAGACAGATATTTTGGGATTATATAAATATCCTGTTTATTGTCATATATTGGCCCAGTTAACATCACGTGGTGATTTTTCCACTGTAATTTCTTTGACATTCATTACTTGGAATTCTACAGCAAAAAAGAACTTTCCTTATCTATTTATTATTCATAACTTAAGTATACAAATGTGAACTCATGGATATTTATTTTATTGTGTACTTTATAGTCTATTACTCTTGCCACTTATTTTGTATTCCAAATTGGCTCAAATTTGACTACTGGTCACCCTTTCAGCTTGGTTCTGGTGTCTTTTGAATATGCAATCAGTTCTCATTGTTTGGAGCATGTCTTTCCTTTCTGGCATTGTTAGATGTTCCAAGGTAAGGATTTTATTCTTTCCTCTTTCCAACACTGAGGTTAGTTATTTCTCCAAGGATCTCTGGCTTCTTGTAATGAAGTGTGGTATCTAGAAGCCTACGTGTGGAAGTTTACTGTGCTCATTACTCTTGGACTCATTACTTCTTAGCTGTCTTATCACATGGTGCTAGCAAAATTTTGTGTTTAGAAAAACATGTGCGTAGAAACAATCTAAATATCTATCTGTGGCTCCTTTCTCCCCTTTTCCCTCTTTCTCTGCCAGTTCATTCTCCTCTCCACTGTCCTGTCTCTCTCTCCTCTCTCCTTCCCTCTCTCTCTCTCTTCTCCACCATGAGTTCATATAATACATTTGATTTTAATCCTACACCACATGCACTAGTAACTCTTTTTCTTGAAAGCAAGAAATGTGCATCTCATTATCCACAGTCTATTTATTTGCCAAATCTTAATATATACATGAACTAGTTTGAGAATTACTAGCTCATGTCTCTGAGTTGGAGAATTTATTGACTAGTGCATAATGTTTATTGCATGCATTTTTTATCCTTAGTTTTGGGGTACATGGCCAAAAGAATGGCTTTCATAGGTTTGTTCTTTTCTTCTTTTCTATTTTTTTTAGTATAATTGATAATAGATTTAGGTCCATTTGTTATTATCTGTATTGAATTTGGTGTTGCCCTCTCATCCTACTTGATGTTAGCCATTTATTCATATTTTTACTATAGGAAACAGTATCATGGTTTCTAAATGTCAAAACATTCAAAGAGTTAGACTCTGACAAGTGTCTGCCTGTAGCTCCATCTCTACCCCTTCTTCCTCCCCTTTATTCCTGTATAAGCACTCTTGTTAGTTTCTGAGTTAACTTTTCTGTTTCTTTTTGAACAAATGAGGAAATACCATAAGTATGTGTCTTTTTCTTTCATAAATAGTAGTATGTCATAACGATTTTTTTGCACCGTCTTAAATTTCCTTGGAAAACAATTCAAATTAGTTCATAGAAATGTTTTTTGTTTTTTACAGCTGTGTAAACATACATAATTTGTTTAATACCATTCTCTGATATTTGAGCATTCATGTTGTTTTTGATATTTTGCAACAACAAATAATTGTCACAATTAATAATCCTGTGAAAATGTATTTTTATATTATTAGAAGGATATTTTTCAGGTAAGTTCCATGAAATGAAATAACTGAGTCAAAGGTAAGCATATATGAAGTTATCTTAGTATTGGCAAATTTCCCTCCAAAATACTGTGCCAATTTGTGTTCCACAAGCAATATATAAAAGGTCCAATTTCTCTAAATGACATGGTGCCTTAGTTAAAAAAAAAATTACCCATCTCATAAGGTGAAAAATAATACCCAGTATAGCTTTGATTTTCATTTGTTTAATTATTAGTGAGGTCAAACATCTTTTGCTATCTTTAAAGAACATTTTAATATCCCTTTTTGTGAACTGTCTTATGTTGTCTTTTCTCTTTTTTAAAAACCTTTTTTTAAAAGAAATCTCTCTCCTTACTTTTGAAAAAGCCTTCATATATTAGCAACATTTTTACTTTGCCTATAGATAGACTTTGCAAACTTGAAAAGTTTATCGTTATATTTGCCTTTACTTATAGTGTTTTTGTTCTGAAAAAATATTTTATAATTATATACCCAATTATCAAATTTTAAAAATTGTTTTATGTTATGAGTCACAGTTAAGAAAGCTTTTCCTATATCAAGATTAAAGAGAAATTTACCCATGCTCTCTTTCAGTAATTATTTAAAGCTTTTACCTGTATGTCTTATTCCATTTGGAATTCATGCTTATGTGTGGCATGAGGTATGATATAGATTGATTTTATCCTAAATGGCTATTCAGTTACATCAGAACCTTCTCTTAAAACTTTTTGTCCTAATAAGTTGCCATGCCATTTTAATCATATACTATCCTAAATTTCTCTGTATACTTGATCTATTTCTGAGCTTTCTGATTTATTCTCATGGTCTGTTTGTCTGTTCAATTAAGATATTTAATTAATAAGACCTTATATGTTCTACTGTCTGATGGAACTAGTCTTTTCAGTATTGTCTTGGCTATTCTTGAGTATTTTTCTGTGATTTTAATATCAACTAGTCTACCTTCATATAAAAGCTTATTCATATTTTTACTGGGATTATGTTAAATTTATACATTAACTTGTAGTTAATATTTGTGATATTGAGTAATGTTATCTAAAACCTGGAAATGTCTTTTTCTTCAGTTCTATTTCTTTATTTGTCATTCATGTTTTCCTCATATAATTTTTCATGTTCCCTTTTAAATATATTCCTAAGTATTAATCTTTTATTAAGAAGGAAGATTTTTTATTATTATACTTTTGATCTGAGTTTTATAAATGGAAAAAAAATTTTGGTAGGTTATGTTTTTACTCTGCTGTTTTATAACATTTTATTGTTTATGTTACTGTGCTTTCTTGATTTGAATCAAAAGCATGTTTTATTATGCTAAGCTTTTGGAATTTGATTCTTTTTTACACTACTTAGGCAATTCTGCCTAATAGAAGGAGGAAAAAAATTTTATTTCATCATAAAAACACTGAGGCCATAGATGCTGAAAACTTAGCCAAAGGTTTCAGAGCAAGCAATGCACAAAGCACACTTTTAAATCAAAATCCCTCACTGTTAACAATCGAATAATATTCTGTCCTCAACATGTAGGTCTTAAAGTTCTCTGTGAGCTTCCATTTAAAAGTAGAGAAAGCAAGTTCTTTCCTCACTGTCTTCTCCAGTTCTTTTTGCGGCCCTGTTATTGCTGTAGGAATCTGGTGTGAGGAGGGACTTCGGCATGGGGGGGAACTCTGGAATGGACCAACAAAAGACATGAATCTCTATGAGAGTGAACATCATTGCTCTTGCTGGGCACAGAAAACCATCCATGATTTTATGCAATAAAATTAATCAAATCTAAATTCTGTTCCACCTTCCCTTTTTTCCCATGGTGTAATTGCTGTTCTCTTTGTTTAAATCTTTCAGAGAATTTCCGTGTGTCCCAGAGTAAAGGCAGAGCTTCTTCTCATGGTCTCTGCTGACTCAGCTCCATGCCTTGAACTAATTTTTCCATAATGTATGTGGTCACTTATTTGCTAGTGTCTTTTGAGAGCAAAGATTTACAGGGAATTTTGGATTCTATGTCCTGTACCATGCCAAACACACAATAAGAGCATAATATGTTTGTTGAATAAGTGAATGAATGAATGCTGTTTTCTTTGCTTTTTTGATTTCTTGGTATGTGCCTATCTCTACTTCAGTATATTTTTTTTCTTTTCTGCCTGAGGAATGGTTTTTCTGTATCATAGCATTGCAACCATCATAAGTGAGGCTGTCATAAACTTTTCAAACACTCAAGAAAGACTTCATATTAGTGTTATAAGATTTTTTTTAAAGAAATAACTGACATACTTTTTCTTACTTTTCTTGCCACATTTTCTTTGTATGGGAATGATTCGCAGTTTCCACTGGGATGAGCAATCACCAGCTATTTATAAAACACATCTGAAAATGTTCTTTGCAAATCTGACCCTGTTTTTTTTTTAAAAGGTATCACTTTATGTCAAAATCGTGGTCCAATTCTAACAATAAATATTTTATACATTTCATGTGTACTTTGTAAACTGATTTTCTTGACATTTAATAGTAATAAAAGCTATTGTTTATTAAGACATTCTTCTAAATATATATAGTTTATTTTTACAAAGTAGATATTAATTTCATTATTTTATGAATGAGAACATAAAAAATTTAGGTAACATATCTAATGTCCCTAAGACATAGCCAGGAATTAAAAGAACTGAGATCAGTTTAAGGGTGCCAGTTCCAGAGTCCACATTATCAAACTGCAAAAGAGCCCTTTCTCCATCGATACTTAATCTGCCTGAACTTCATAGATATGTGATGCTATTTGAGTTCCACGTGGGTGTCTCTTTTATCTCCCAAATGAGAGCCTAAGACCTTCCTTTGGAACAAATGTCTTTATCTTTTTTGCTTTTACAATGTTTAGTGTGGTGCTAAGTTATGAGATTGCTTATAAGAGTTTTAACAAATTAGAATAAAGCAGTGTATTTTTTAAAATTCTAACTTTGTTGATGCGGTAAATAAATTTGTGATTGTGATTATAATAAATGTAATAGAAATTTAAGAGCAGGAATGGATCTCCATGACATCAGTCACCTTCTGTCTTTTTTCCCAATCATGCTTCAGGATGAATGTAACGATGCTTTAATGGATACTAACAAATCTGGGCACTTACTTACTGCTTTGTACTAATGCTAGTTGATAAAGCATTCCTTTAATGCATCCCTCAAAACTTTCTCTCCTAATGGCCATGATTTTTTTCTGAAAGAAGGACAACGAGCTTGTTGTCACTGTAAAAGAGGGAACTGAGTTCTTTAATCTCCCAATTCTGCTTGTGTACACTACCATTTCTCTAATGGCAAGTGCCTTCCTCTACCAAAATGCCTCTTAATGCTTGAGAGGCTAAAATATTCCCACATTAGAGGGGGTATATTTGGCTGAACATAGCAACTATCAACTCTAAGAAAATAACATCTTTTCATTACCAAAACCCACTTTGTCCTTCATGCAAATGAACCATAGCAGGCTAATAAACTTGCCTGTACATAGACAAATATACTGCAGGTGCGGGTTTTTTTTTTTTGTTCTGCTTTTACAAAATATTATCTGGAAAGTTATAATATTTTTACTGTTTCCCCAAAACTATTTCAAACTCAGTAAGAGTTTGCAAAAAGAATAATAAAATCAAAGCCAAAAGGGAAATAATTAGATACTTTAGATTACATTTCTTCATCAAACTTGGATGCTGTAATACTAAGTATTCTTAGAACTTTCATGATAATAATTTTATTCAAAAGTATCTTTTGTTTTAATCAGTTTGGATTACAAACATAATGCATATTATTGGTACAAATGTTAGAAAAATCAGAAGAGTATTTTAAGTGACTAATAATTTGAAGTCTCTTTACACCAAGATATGCACTGTTAATATTTTGTTATATTTTCTTTGTCCAGAGAGACATACGATACAGATATAATTGTAATTCATCTATATCTACAGATATATACTTTATATATCATCAGCTTTATCTCATTTGTAGTTTATTTATTGTGTCAGTTTGAGAAGTTTAGAACCTTAACTAAGTAACTTAGCAGTTCTACCTCTTAGGGTATAGAGGACTTGTCCTAGGGCAGCTGTTTACACTTTAGGATACTGTGATGGTTGATTCACGTGTCAACTTGAGAACTTTAGAAGTTTAACTAAGTGACTCATCAGGATGCTAGGATCTTTACTTTGTAAACATCCTGAGCCTTTGCAAGAGGAGGGCGCAGAGACTATGTGAGCACTTCACACACCCTAGGGTAGGGAGTCTGCATACATTATAAGGGGGGAAAGGAGGCTAGCTCTCCTTCTTTTTTGCTCCGGTTGCTTTACAGCCTTTCAGCAATATGAACTGTTGCCCCTCTCAATCATGCCACCCTGCCTTGGGACCAGCTGATTACATACTGAAACCTCCACAGACTGTGAGTTACATAGACTTTTCTTTCCTTAATTCTAGGTGTTGAGTATTTTGTACCAGCAAAGAGGGAAAAATTACCAAGGCAAAATTCATGAACATTTTCCAGATCACTTAGGATTCCTCAATGAATTTTAAAAACACCTTTTGATGTCTATTGTATAGCTATATACTTTTCCATCTAATGACCTGACAGTGTTGGGTATTTTGATGCTTTCACCGTGATAAGCATAATGCTTTTCTCAATCCTGGCTGAGTAAGATAGGAAAATATATTATGAACACATAAAGACAGGGATATTGTTCTAAATAAATGAAACAAATTTCATCTGCCCAGTGAAATCCCGAGATTAAGAAATAAAGAAATTAATATTACATTTTTGTAAAACACCCCAGAGCCTAGATGTTTAATTGAATTTAACCAAAGTAATTACAGTGCAATGGGGACCTGTTTATATCTAAAATCTCTCACAATCATACCAGGATATGAAAGTGAAAAAAAGCATCCTTGTCAAAATTTTGGTGGCTTCATTTATCAACCAAGCAACAAATATATCAAATACAATTTAACATACAGTATTTTGTCTATTCATGGTGGCTATCCACTGTTTAGAGGACAAAAGGAAAAAAATTAGAGGGAAAAAGCAAGGCTTGATTCCCAAACCTTGATCTTGGCACAGTTACAGTGTTTACACTTATGCAAATAATTTGTCTTCCTCTAACATTCTGTAAAGTAGACATCTGTTTTGAGATTTATCTATTGGAGGAAAATGATGACTAATTTGGCAGCCAAAATACCATAAACTAATAGGAATTAGATTAGTACTAACAGAAATTAGACTGGGAAATATAGCATGGGGAATAAAAGAAAGCTTTTACTTCAGTATTCTGTTCAGTGGAGTAGAAAAGGCTTTATACATACAGCCTGTGGATGCAAATTAAAATAATATATATTATTTTATGTTCACAAAGTTGAAAGGATGAAAATGTTGTATGTGGGCAAGGATGTGAGAAGTTGAAACTCTCAGGAAATGCTGTGGAAGCATAGAGCAGTTATGTAATGCCTTGTAAAACTAAAAGCATACATGTCCTACAGTGGACCCTAGGGGAGATTTGAACTGTGTTAAGAAAGCACATGCAAGTCTATTACACACAGAGAAACACTGGAAGCAACCTAAGTATCTGTCAGCAAAAAAATAGATTGGTAAATTTTAGAATATTCTGTCAAAAAATATTATTCTGTATAGCAGTGAAAATAAGCCAAACAATGAAGTGTTCTGAGTCAACATAGATAAGCTTCTAAAATGTAATGCTGAATAATCAAAGTAAGATATGAAAATATACACAAAACATGACCCCAGTCTTACAAATTTGCAAGCAAAAAACAATAATCATTATAGATATCTATGGAGCATAAATATAGAAACATAATGGGAATGAAAAGTATTAAATTCAAAGCAGTGCTTAGAGCTAGAGAAAGAAAAAAGCAGAGGAAGAACTGAGCTGACGGTAGTACATAAATGCTTAAATATTATCTTTAATATTTCTTATGAAAAATCAGACAAACTGTGAGAAAACATGAACATTTTAAACAAATTCATCTGATAGGCACATGATTATTTTATCTCAATACTTCTCTCTGTGCTTGATCTATATTATTTAAAAAGAAAACAAATAAACCAACAAAGTTTCTGAGGTTCTGGAGCTCAGCAGTGGCAGAACTGGATTGGAGATCGGGTAACTCTAATGAGTGTGAATCCACACTAATTGGTGCTACCCCCTTTCCATAAGAAGACATTTCTGGCTTCTTTCTCACTTGTGGCAGCATATTCTTCAGAAACTTTCATCACTACCTGCAAACTGTATTGTGTTTCTTTGTTCATGAATCTGTCTGACCTTGCTTGATTCTGAGTTTCGAAAGGCTCATTTGCTCCTATCTGGAATAGTTGACACATAGTTGATTTTTAAGTAAATATTTGGTGAACATAGGAATAAAAACTAATGGTAAGGACAACGAGGAGACTATGATAACACTGCAGTACAGGACTAATGGGGGAATCAGACACACACACAGCTTCTAGGATATAAGGCATAAGGCATGAAAGTAGAAGATCTGGGGAAAAAAATCCAAAGGCTCTTACTGAGCATGGCTAGATTTTGTGTGTTTACTGTGTGAGAATGTTGAGACACCACATATACTATTTCACTTAATCCTCCCTCTCTGCATTCCCTCTGAGATGTGCGTTATTACTGTGGAAATACTAAGAGGCTAACAACTTGCCTGGTTGGAATTAGAACCCTAGCTTCCGAGTCTGTGTTGTTAATCACTGTGCCTTATTATCAAATGGAAATTTAGAAAGTTAGAGAGTGAAGGGAGTTGTTTTAAATATTGTTTTTTAGCATAATGAGATACAGATGATGATAAGTCTTTAAGGTCATAAAATCTTGCATCATTGCTAAGACTCAGGAAACGGATGAACTCTGTTGCCCAAGGCTGGGCTTTAGAAATATCTACCTTAGGCATACATAACCAGGGGGAGCCTTGATGATACATAATTAAAAGTAAGAGCATAATAGATGAAAAAGTTGTCTGCTTTCTTACTTTTATCATATGACAACATTTTAAAATAAAACAACAAAATCCTTCCTTTTTTGGGGTCTAAGTTCTACACAATTGTTTTTGTTTACGTTTTAAAGCTACTTTGTTCAACCTTTAATTACCACTGTTGGGACTGAGTGTGTAACTAAGTGTCAGAGGAACGCTTACCATGCAGGAGACCCTAGGCTCAAAGGTTAACAAGCACAAAAAAAAAAAAAAATCATTGTTTTTAATATGGAAATTGTTCTGGAAATTTCGGGTAATGCGGATAATCTTTGAGATTCATGGACTCAGCTACAAAGTAGTTCAAGAGGACTGTAAGACTGAGGGGGTGTTCACTAAGATTTTTTTCCCAGTTTGTGGGTTTTCTTTTCACTCTGCTGGAAATCTCTTTTGATATGCAGAAACTCTTTAATAAGATGTGGTCCCAGTTATTGATTCTGGGAAGTATTTCCTGTGTGGTTTGATTCTTGTTCATGAATTCTCTACCTACCCCTATGTTTTACCTACTTTGTCTTCCAACAGATTTAGTGTTTCTGTTTTAAGATTTAAATCTTTGATCCATTTAGATTTTAGTTTAGTACATGGAGATAGGCATGGGTCTAGTTTTAGTCCTCTGCATATGGATAGCCAATTTTTCCAGCACCGTTTGTTAAAGAGACTATCTTTCTTCCAGTGAACATGTTTGGCCCCTTTATCAAAGATAAAGTGGTTGAGTGAGTTTGTGGTTGTGGTTGTATCTTCCAATCTATTCCATTGATCTTCAGGTCTGATTTTATTCCAGGACCATGTCAATTTTATTACTGTAGCTTTGTAGTGTAACTTCAAATCAGGGATTGTGATGCCTCCTGCCTTGCCTTTGCTGCTTAGAATTGCCTTTGCTATTCTAGGTCTCTTCTGGTTCCAGATGAATTTTAGGAGTGATTTCTCTAGATTTATGGGTATGTTAGTGGTATTTTGATTTGGATTGCATTGACGCTGTATAACAATTTTGGGAGAATGGCCATTTTCACAATATTTATTCTTCTTATCCATAAACAATGGATGTCTTTCCAAAGGACTTATGTCTAGAACTTATAAAGAATTAAAAAAATCAGACCCTCAAAATTCAAAGACCCATTCCAAAAATGGGCATCTGAGATGAATACACAGTTCTCAGATGAAGAAATACAATGGCAAATAAATACATGAAAAAATGTTCATCATCATTAGTCATTAGAGAAATGAAAATAAAAACTACACTGAGATTCCATCTCACTCCAGAAAGAATGGCCAGGATAAAAAAAAAAAAGCTACCAACAACAAATGCTGGAGAGGCTGTGGGGAAAAACTGCACTGTTGGTAGGAGTGCAGGCTGGTGCAACCACTGTGGAGGTCAGTCTGGAGATTCCTCAAAAAGCTGGGATTGGAAGTCCCATTTGACCCAGCTATTCCACTTCTAGGCATATTTCCAGAAGAACTGAAAACATCATACCACAGTGATATATGTGCACCCATGTTTATAGCAGCACAATTTGCAATAGCCAGATCTTGGAAACAACCTAAGCGCCTATCAACTGAGGAATGGATAAAAAAGTCATGACATATCTATACAATGGAGTACTATTCAGCTATAAAGAATGATCAGATTGAGATATTTATAAATAAATGGATGCAAGTTGAAATCATTCTCATAAGAAAAATAAACCAAACTCACATGTATAAATACTGTATAGTTTCCCTAGTATGAGAGTTGATAAGAGTATATAAGATTTTATGGTAATCATGATTTCTCAATTCATTGCTTTGAAGCCTTTCATTGTTTTCATTCATCAGTTGGAATGGTTTTATACTATTTTGTTTGACTTTATTATGTGTGATGGTATGGACAGCTGTTTTGAAGAAAACAAAACATTATGGCAGCCATTGCTGATTTAGCCTTGCTTTGAAGTCCTACCATGCTTTTATTCTTCTATTACCATCGGTTCTACCATGTTGTGTCTTATTGGTATTTTAATGTATGTGATAGTATAAACAAATTTTTATGCAAAATGAGATATTAAGTAGCCATTGGTCATTTTCTGTTATTTGGTTCAGAATACCCTGCAATTCATTCATTCTTATGAATGGTTTTATAATATTTTTTTATATTTGATATTATTGTATTTGAAGCCATGCTCAACTATTGCAAAGAAAGAGACATTATGGATATCCACACCCCTAGGACAGGGGATTGTGCCCCGGGGGCTCTGCAGGCCCAAGTTCCCCGTGCCCAGTTTCTGCATCTCAATTAAGAGAGACAAGAATCAGCAGAGAGGTGGAGATTGCCTGAGGTGAGTTCCAGTGACCTGGGGAAAGTTAGAGACCTACATTCCAGCTTTTGAGTTCCTGGGGAGCTACCAGGATGCAGGAATGGGTCCAGTAGATTGCAGGGCCTCAGTCAACCACACTCAGCAGCCTTGTTTCATCCCAGGAGGCAGGAACCTTGCTCAAGGACTCTGGGCTCAACTGAGCTGGCCTGGGGAGAGCTTGCGACTAGCACTGCAGGCTGCTGAGTTCATATCCACACCCTTAGGACAGGGGATTCTGCCCTGGGGATTTCTCTGGCCCCAGTTCTCCACACCCTGCTTCTGCCTCTCAATTTAGGGGGCCAAGTACCTGCAAAGGAGCTGAGACTGCTCTAGTAGCTGAGGGTGCAGGAGGAGATTTGCAACACACCCAGAGGAAGTTTTGGAACACCACTCAAACCAAGGAAATAAAGAAAAAATGACAAAAGGAAAGACCAAAAGACAGGCTCAAATCACCAGCCCATCCCAAGAAAGCCTGGGAGCCATGTACATAGAAGAAAATAGAAGCCATACACCTGAAATGACTGAATGATATCAACTGAAATAAAGAAGCAACTAAGGGAAACTATGGAGAAATTCAAATTAGAAATAATTGCCCAGGTAAAAGAAGAAATGATAAAAATAATGAAAGAAATAGTGAACACATCTAGTGAAGATACAGCTAAAAAATTAGAAGAACAAAGCAAACAGATAGAATCCCTGAATGAACACTGTAAGAAGCAAACAGAATGCATAGAGCAGATTCAAAGAGATAAACAGGGAATCAAAAATTCTATTGAAAGCTGTAAAAACCGCTTCAATGAAAGTGAAGATAGAATTTCAGACCTTGAAGATAAGATCACAGCTAGTGAACAGGAAAGGAAATATCTTTTAAAAATAACAAAGAATCAGGAAATAAAAATTCAACAGCTACAAGATGATACAAAGAAAAATAACATAAGATTAATAGGGATAAATGAAAAAGAAGGGGACAGCCAAAATGATATTAAGAGGATATTTACAGAAGTAATAGCTAAAAACTTCCCAAACATGAGAATGGAAACTGACATTTGGATTAGTGAAGCATATAGAACTCCAAATAGCTATAACCAAAATAAAACTACACCCAGACACATAATAATCACCATCCCAGAAACCCACCATAAGAACAGAATACTAAAAGCTGTTAGAGAGAAAAGACAGATCACCTATAAAGGAAAACCTATCAGAATCACAGCAGACTTCTCAACACAAACAATGAAGTCCAGAAGAGCGTGGAGTGAAGCATTTCAGATCCTAAAGGAAAACCACTTCCAACCCAGACTGACATACCCTGCAAAACTGTCCTTCAAAATGTATGGAGAAATAAGATACTTCCATAACAAAGAACAGCTGAAAACTTTCATGACCACAAAACCAACCCTACAAGGAATACTGAAAGATATTCTAGATACACATAGGATAAACCCACCAAGCAAGGTAGACAATTAAATAGAATGGAAAGCTAAAGATACAACAGCAGAAAGATAACATGTAAACAATAAACCAATATATAACAGTTATAACCATTAATGTAAATGGCCTCAACTCACCAATCAAAAGAAACGGACTGGCAGAATGGATCAAGAAACAACATCCAGCCATATGCTGTCTACAAGAAACCCATCTTACCCAAAAGGAAACCCATAGACTGAAAGTCAAAGGATGGAAAACAGTACTCCACAGAACAGGAAACCAAAGAAAAGCAGGAGTAGCAATCCTGTTTGCAGACAATATGAACTTCAAACCAAGAATGATCCAAAGCGATAAAGAAGATCACTACATACTAGTTAGGGGAAAACTTCAAGAGGAATAGATAGGTGGTGGAAGACAAGATGGCAGACTGGTAGGTAGCAGAAGAGAGACCCCCTCTGAGAGAGACAGCTCAAATGCCAGAATAAAACATCCTGGAGAGACCCAAACAGAGAGAGATGGACTCTCACAACCCAGAAAAAAATGAAAGTGCAAAAAATGGCTCGAATATGAGGTCCTGGGGCTACTGTTAGTGACGATAAGATCAGTGAGCACAGCACCCTCCTCGAGCCACCTGAATTCCTGCCTGATCTGAACAAGCGATCCACACCGAAGCGACTGGCTTGAGCCGCCGGAGCGCAGAGCTGAACAGCCCTGCACGTGTCCCACCCAGAGGCACCGTGAATTCCCACCGCAGCCGCACTGAAGTTGGAGGTTGGGGAGCCTAGCAGTTCTCAGGGACTGGCATCAACACATGGTGAGTGATGGGAATAAGACCCTCCCACGGGAAAGGGGAAACCGACGGGACGACATGTTGGATTTGGGCAGGACAGCCCTAACTCCATAAGGAAGTGGCTTCAGCTGGTTGCTCCCCTCGCCGAGAGGATTGGTGGAATCTGCTTGGACTAGGCCATGCCCCTGGTGGGGACCCAGTGAGTTGCTACCATAATACTTCCCTGAGATCAGTGCACACTGATGCAGTGAAGACCTGCAAAGGTTGACTGGCCCAGAAGGGAGAAGCGAGTGCACACTGCCTGTGGGTGAACTCTAATCCCTGTTAACCTATTGAAGAGGGCTAAAGCTCCTAGCCTGAGCCCTCTAGAGGAGCTTTAACCAACAAGAAAAGGGTCTGGGAATTACACTGTACACTTGTATGGAAGGAACCAAAAACAGGACAAAAGGGAGAAATAAGAAACAACTCCCAGCCCCCAACCCTGAGAACATTGATCCAGGAGAGGTAAATACAAAAGAGATTGAGGGCAGCAAAAATGCAACATCAAACACAGTGTTAGCAGACATAAAGAGATATCTTTAGGACCTCATAAGTGGGACCAAAACTGAAATATTAATTCAAATTAAACAAGAGATAAGTAGATTAATAAAAGAAGAGCTGGGCACCTCTCAAGAAGACACAGACAGAAGAATGGAGGAACACAAATGGAGAGAAAAATTTAATGAAGAATTCAGAAAAAACCTAGAATTCATGAAGCAGATTCAAAGAGATTATCAGGAAACTAAAGACTCCATAGAAAGCTGGCAAAACTGCTTGAAAGAAACCAAAGATA